>QNUK01000316.1:560000-607500 GCA_013621035.1 Clarias magur | reverse complement strand
CACTTACCAGTCAGTACAGGTGTGACTCACACACACACACACACACACGCACACACACACACACACACACACACACACACACACCGGTTGACTGATTTGAGATTCAAGGTGCTTTACTGGCATGAGAAATATGAACATTGGTACAGCCCAAGCTCGGAAACAGGTCAGATGAAAAATAACAGGAATATATAGAGTGACAACAACAAGAAGTCATTAAAAAAGTGATTAAAAGACTGAACAAAAAAGAAAAGTACAAAACAGAATAATAATACAGTACCATGAAAAAGTATTTGCCCCCTCCCGGAATTTGTTATTTTTATTTGCATATTCGTCACTTAAATTATTCAGAGCACAAAACGAATTTTAATGTTACACAACGTTAACCAGAGTAAATACAAAATGTAGTTTTTAAGTGATGATGTTATTTATTATGGTAAAAAGCTGTCCGAACCTGCCTGGCCCCTATGTGAAAAGGTAACTGCCCCCTTGCTAAATCATGAATGCACTGTGGATTTTTGGAAAGCTGAGTTAAATTTCACTGACCACACCCAGATCACTGACTGCCAGACCTGCTGAGCCAAGAAACCACATAAATAGAACCTGTCTGACAAAGTGAAGCACGCTAAACGTCGGGTTTTAAATAAATTCGAGAACTAAGTAATCGACATGTATCAGTCTGGAAAAGGTTACAAAATCATGCCTAAGGCTTTGGGACTCATGAACCCAGAACAACATCTAGATCTGCAGGCCTCACTCGCTTCAGTTAACGTCAGTGTTCATGATTCAACAATACGAAAGAGACTGGGGGACAAAAATGGCATCCATGAGAGAATTCTAAGTTGGAAGACACTGCTGACCAAAAATAACTCAAAGGCTCATCTCACATTCACCAAAAATCTCGATTATCCCCAAGACTTTTGGGCAAACATTCTGATGAGACTAAGTCTAACTTTCTGGAATGTGTGCATCCCGTTACATCTAACACAACTAACAGCGTTTCAGAAGAAGAACATCATACCAACAGTCACACATGGTGGAGGTAGTGTGATGGTTTAATCAGTTTCAGGAACTGGCCGACTTGACATAACTGGTGGAACCGTGAAGTTTGCGCTCAACCAGAAAATCCTGATGGAGAATGTCCGGCCATCAGTTTGTCACCTCAAGCTCAGGCGTACTTGATTTATACTGCAGGACAACGATCCGAAAACACACCAGCATATCCAACTCTGAATGGCTCAAGAGAAATAAAATAAAGGTTTTGGAGTGGCCTGGTCAAAGTTCAGACTTAAACCCGTTTGAGATGCTGTTACATGACCTTCAACAGGTTAAAATGTGGCTATATTAAAATAATTCTGCCAAGAAAGATGGGCCCAAATTCCTCCACAGTTATGTGACAGACTCACTGTCAGTTATCTTAAAAACCAAGGGTGGCACAACCAGTTACTAGGCCATTACTAGGGCAAGGACTTTTTTTCTCATAGGGGCCAGGCAGGTCTAGACAGCTTTTTTCACTTTATAAATGAAATCATCATTTAAAACATTGTGTAATAATAAATTTTGTTTGATGATCTGAATCATTTAAATAAACCATGCAGTACATATGTACACTTGTATATGTGTGTGTGTGTATAGGCAGCACAGTGCAGCTTGACCCAGTTGTCTAGACAGCACAATTTCGGACCCTTCTGCCCCTAGCTACAGTTACAATATCTTGTTACAGTGGCAACTGGAAGTGGGTGGGATATATTAGGCCACAAGTGAACCTGAAGCTTTCTGAAGTTGATGTGTTGGACGCAGAAAAAAATGGGCAAGCGTAAGGATGTGAGTGACTTTGACAAGAGACAAACTGTGATGTCTAGAGGACTGTCTGTCTTGGAGCAATTCCAAAACTGCAGCTCTTGTAGTGTGCAGTGGTCATTATATGACCAAAGTGATCCTAGGAAGGAGAAGCGGTGAACTGGTGACAGGGTGATGGGTGGCCAAGGCTCGCCGGTGCACATGGGGAGTGAAGGCTGGCCCATGTAGTCTGATTTAAATAGAAGAGCTAGTGGAGCGCAAATTGATGAAAAAGTTAATAAAGGTTGGTATAGCAAGGAGTCAAAACACAGTGCATTATTTATTTATTAATTTTTCAGTGGTAAATACTTAATATTAGGCAAGTGGTCATAATGTTATGGCTTATCAGTATATATTAGTTTATTACTACTTTAATGTTTTTGACTTTATGTGATTCCCATTGTTTTCTTATTGTTGCGTTGTTGTTTTTTTCATCCTTATTTACTTTTTTAATGACTTCTGTGAAAAAAAAAACACTTTAATGAATGAGGGAATTCACTTCCGGCAGTCGTGTGACGTAGGACGCATAGCCACGCCCCGTGTGCGTGAATGACCGCGGTGTTGGCCCCGCCCCCCCCAACTGCCTCCCCCCCCCCCTCCCACCCTCGCTGCAGTGTGAATGGCGCTCAGACACAGAGGGGGAAGGAGCGGACACGGCGCGCGCGCTCGGTTCCATAGGAAAATACCTCTAATGTCAGGAGGAGGAACAGTAAGTCATCATTATTCACATTATAACACATCATAAACCATGAAGGATCAGTTGTAAACGTTTTTTAATCCGTGTTGTTTCCCTTAAATATACACGAATCTCTCGGTGAAATGTCCGGCTAGCTCAGTTAGCATCCGTCCGTTAACAACGGGCTCCTTTGTTTCGACGCGCGAGTCGCTCTCTCAGCGCCGAATGTAAGGCGATTTGGCGTCTATTTAGATCCGTTTGTAATATTAGATCGATTTTAGTACTTCATTTAGACTGTTTAGTGTTTGTCCCAGTAAATAAATAACGCTTTGTAGCTTTCTAGATAAGATAAACGGTAGCTTCCCATCCGCTTTGGGACATGTCCCGCCTTTTGCGCGGTGATTGGCTAGTTCCGGCTCACCTCATGCGTTCTGATTGGTTAGCGGTACAATTGTCCGTTCGGCACTATGAAGGACGTTTTGAACCAACCAATCCGCGCGGGGTGTCTGAATACGGATGGGTTGTATACCGTATGCGGCTACAACGAACACTCATAAACTGTTTAATTAAACGTATACCCAAGTTAAACAATCCTGTTTATTGTCAAACAAGCTCGTGTATTCGATGACTTATATTGATTGTTTTTTTCTCTAATGTTGTTTGGATGTGTAAAACTATACGTTGTGTTAGTCAACATTATAAACGGGGAGAGTGTTGATTATTAGCGCGTTTGACACGTCACACGGTGTCACGTGATACAGGTGTACCGGCGCGAGACAGGTAAAATGTGGGATCTCAGATTTATACTCCTGTTAAGATCGACAGTGTGTGTCGGTGTTTGTTTTAGCCTGTTTAAAGCTCACCTTACCGGGTGAGTGTGTGTGTGTGTGTCAGGGGTAGGGGACATTACTGGTGTCTTATTCTCCTGGAGTTTAGTTCATAAAGTTGTCTCAAACTGCAGCACTCTATATACACACACACACTCTCTTTCTCTCTCTCTCTCTCTCTCTCTCTCTCTCTCACACACACACACACACACGTCCTTTCTCATACTTACTCACACACACCACACAAAGTCTTTTTAATCTTTACTTTCTCACACACACCTTGCATGTCTCATACTCACTGACACACTCACATTGACTCATTTACTGACACAAACACTTTTGCACACTCACTCACTCATATGCTGATGAACACACACATCGTCTGTCTCTCACTCTCACAATCACAGACAGGGATAAATTGTGTAACAGACTGAGTATGCAAGTGTCTGTGTGTGTGTCATGTCCTTAAAAGAGGAACAGGGACAGTTCACACACTTGACATTAAACCCCAGGCTGTTAGTAGAGCTGTGCTCAGTGTCAGTGAGGGATCAGATCTAGTGAGGAGTTTTGTCTAATGTAATACTGAGATTAGATTTTCCTGCCCTTGCTGGACCTCTGCCAGAGGGGCTGTGAGAGGGTGAGTGATTAAAAAGGGGGTGAGAGGGTGTTTAGGGAGAGGCCTAATGGATAAGGCACTGGCCTCCTAAGCCAGGGATTGAGGGTTCGAGTCCCATCTGGGGTGCATGTGATTATAAGCATTTCACTGCATATTGTACTGTGTATGACTGTGTATGTGACAAATAAAATGTGAAAATTTGAATTTGATTTGTTTGAGATGGGGGTTGTTTGAGGAACTGGGTGATGGTGAATAAGTGGGTGCTTAAGAGGAGTGAGTGAGTCGGTGTGTGTGTGTGAGACTGAGTTTGAGTGACTGGGTGATGATGGGTGAGGGGGTGTTTGCGAGGGGGATGTGCAGGTGTGTTTGAGGGAATGGGTGAGGGGGTGGTTGAGAGTGAGCCTGTAAGGCTGAGAGTGTGTAAGGGTCAGGGTGTGTGTGAGACTCGGGTCACTGACTTGGCGAGTGTTGGAAAACTCTTCAGCTGTGATGTAGAATGTTACCTGAAGTGAAGTAACACACCTGAATGTGTGTGTGACAGTATGTTAAGCTAAAACTTAAGTTCTAGTTTTACTTTTACACACATTCCATTTGTGTAGAGTGTTTACTGATTGTGTGTGTGTGTGTGGGTTTTTTCTCCTCCTTGTGGGTGCAGAAGTGATGATTTGTTTCCTAACTGTAATGTACCAGAGTGAGGAAGTGCGTGTGTGTGTGAGAGAGAGAGAGTTTCTCGGCCTTCAGGTTTTACAAACGGTTCCGTTCATAGAAGTCCGTTGTGTAAAGCTCTCCAGATGACGGTGTGTCCCTCAGGGTTGGATATCGTGCTGATGTCAGACTCCAGTGTGGCGGCGTACACAAGCACATGCACACACACACGCACGCACACACTCTGTACACTCCTCCACTCAGAGTACCATGTCATGGCGGTTAAATGAGCACCAGTGTTTATGCCCCAGAAGTTCAGCGCTGTGTGTGTGTGTTCCTTTACTTCTCTCAGCGAGTGATGTTCACCAGGACATACACCTTCATGAAGAACAGATTGTGTTTATTCTCTCAGACATAGTTTTTTTTTCCATTACAAAAGCCTATATTTAAAGTGTTAATCCTAACCCCGCCCCCTGAGCCGTGATTGGGTACCGCTGACTCACCTTCCCGAGTTCTGATTGGCTGGTGGTTCACATTGCTTCACCGTCTGATGTTTTTGGTGACTGTGTATGCATTATGATGTCATGTGTAACTGGTGTGGCTCATACGCACACACCTTTACCGAGCATCAGTGATCATAAATAATGGCACCCACAGACTCGTCCTTGTATGATTGTATATGATATGATTTTATAGACTGTGTATTGTTAGGAATTGTTGCTGAGAATGATCCACAGCATGTTGTGTGTGTGTGTGTGTGTGTGTGTGTGTGTGTGTGTGTGTGTGTGTGGTTACAGGAAACCCAGCAGTAAAATGGAGGATAGCTTTGATTGCGACTGCGGTGAGCTGGAGCCACCCGATCACTGAGGGAGAGCGTTTGTGCTGAGCCGGGCGGACCTCGTGCTCCTCCTCGTCCTCCTCATCCCCATCTTCCTCACCCCACCCCCTCACCTCAACCCACCTAACCCTGCCCCTCAGACCACACGGTGCTCAGTTCATTAGGATCGTCATGCTGCTGCCGCTCAGGACCAGTCGTACACTGGGCGTGTCGTCGGTGCTGTGAGGATGCTGCTGCTGCTGCGACTCGCCTTCACACCTGTGTTTCAGCACTGATCATTCCGTTACACTGTCTGCCAGGACTGGAGTAAAACCCCCCATCCTCCTTATTTACACGCGCCACAAGGAATCGGCGTTTTCGTTTCTCCTTACCTGGAAGGTTCTATTTTTAAGGTGCTTAACCGGTGTCAGAGAATCGGTAAAAAAAAAATGGCTGAGAAGTTCGAGAGCCTGATGAACATCCACGGGTTCGACCTGGGCCCGCGGTACATGGACCTGAAGCCGCTGGGTTTCGGCGGGAACGGCCTGGTGTTCTCGGCGGTGGACCGGGACTGCGACAAGCGCGTGGCCGTGAAGAAGATCGTCCTGACGGACGCGCAGAGCATCAAGCACGCGCTGCGAGAGATCAAGATCATCCGCCGACTCGACCACGACAACATCGTGCGCGTGTTTGAGACGCTGGGACCGAGCGGGCGGCAGCTGAGCGAGGACGCCAGCTCGCTGACCGAGGTGAACTCGGTGTACATCGTGCAGGAGTATGTTGAGACGGACCTGTGCAGCGTGCTGGAGCAGGGCCCGCTCTCCGAGGAGCACGCCCGCCTGTTCGTCTACCAGCTGCTACGTGGCCTCAAGTACATCCACTCGGCCAACGTCCTGCACAGAGACCTCAAACCCGCCAACCTGTTCGTCAACACCGAGGACCTGGTGCTGAAGATCGGAGACTTCGGCCTGGCGCGCATCATGGACCCGCACTACTCGCACAAGGTGAGGCGCGACAAACTTTTATATCAGAATCGTTTACAGGAGTGTGTTTGTGAGTAGATCTGCATGTCTGTCTCTGTCAGAAGAGTGTGACGGTCACGGTTAGACTTTTGTCTGTCGGTCAGGTGCTGCAGGTGTGAAACAGGGTGTGAACAGCTCTAAAGTGTGTGTGATGTCACTTCCTGTGAGCCCCTCAGCTCTGGAAACAAGTGACAGAATGACAGGAAGTGTTTGTTTGGTTGATTGCGAGGGTTATTTTAAGTCGCTGTCGTGTCTGTGTTTTCTTCCTCGTGGAGTGTGTGTTGTTTATCAGACGTTGTTGTTTATTCAGCGGCGGTGTGACTAATCCAGCAGCAGACTATAGACTACAGCACGGTGGCCGTTTTAATTTTCCTACATACAGACGCACACACACACACCCTACCCTTCCAGTGAACTGTGTTTCCACCGGCTGTTTCGGCGAAACGCTCACATGGCTCTTTGATTACTCATCACATCTCTTTCATATCACACACACACGCTCGTGATTCACTCACGTTTTTCCAGCTCCGCTGCTCACACACGCGCACACTCCTGAGCACGGAGGCCGTGTGTGTACGGAGGGAGGAACGAGGCGCTATTTATGTAGTGTGTCTATGAATAGTTCTCCTTCACTCTCTCTCTCACACACACACACACACACACACACACACACACACACACACACACACACACACACACACAGGATGATTTGGTAGTGAAAAGACTTTCCAGACCGTGGTTGTTACACACCTGAGGTGAAGTCTGTCCTGTTTGAACTCACACGTGACGTGTTTTTAAAAAACATTTGGACCATGGAATAGTTTTTTTTTACTACAGTTTTGTACAACAGAACAGGTCGGGTTAGAATTTATTTTGAGCACACACACACGTTACACAGAGTAAATCATACACCTTATACGGAGCAGCCGGAAGATCAACAACAATGACAACCCGAGAACGGAGAGCAAAGAGCAACGGGAATGCTGTAGGAGAGAGACGGGGGGGCGGGGGGTAGCAACTGCCTGAAATGGTCATGTCCTTTTGGTTTTACAGAGTGTGAGTGATGATGAAGTGGAGAGGGGTATGGGGGTTTGGGGGAGGGGTGTGTGAAGACAGAGGTGAGACGGATGGAAAAGCAAACTGGAAGAGACACCAAATGGAGAAAAGGTGAAAAGGTTCAGACACACAGAGATTAGGAGACATTCTGATGGACAGACAGGACACAGAGCTGTGAGTGATGGAGTCTCTCTCCCCATCCCCCCATCTCTCTCTCTCTCTCTCTCTCTGTCTGTCTGTCTGAGTCAGGTCTTTACCTGTAACTCGGGTGTGTGGTTAAGGGAGAGAGTAGCTGAATGTGCAGGTGTACATCTATCAGTAAGTGGTGTGTGTGTGTGTGTGTGTGCGTGCGCAAATGATTAATGACTCACAAGGTCAGTGACACTATGTTCTTTCCAGGTACATTGCTGACATCTCGAGGTAATTGTGTGTGTGTGTGTGTGTGTGTGTGTGTGTGTGTGTGTGTGGACAACAATGACGTTCAACCTGTTTTAATATGACACAAATAATTCTGCATTTCTAGGACACGTGCGTTTTTTGTAAACACAGTTTCTGCACAGTCATCCTTTATTTTCTATTTATTATCTCTTTGATTCCTCTGATTTAGTGTTAATTTACCATTAAATAAAAAGGTGAACATTCTTTAAAAGTGAATAAATAAATAAATCAAACTTCATCATTTTTATATTTGTTATGGAAACAGTGTTATTAAAAATAGACTATTGGCGTGCTTGTATAGAATTAAATAACTTTGAATAAAAGCGACTGATTTCTGGGCCTCTCGCAGCCGGAGGTCTAGAGCAAAGCGGAAGGAGTCGATAGCGCTGTCCTCCAAGTGTGTTACTCCAACCCCCAGCGGTGCGTGAGCAAGCATTTCGCAAAGATGCGGTCGGCTTGCGTCACATGGAGGCTTCGGCCCTCTCTGCTGAGTGGTAGTAGTAGCTTAATGTGAGAGCCCCCTAGTGACAGGGAGGAATTGGACATGACTAAATTAGGGAGAAAAATCCCCCCAGAAAAAAAACACTGATTTCTAACCATTTCTCCCACACAGGACGCCATGCCGTCTGCCAGTGTGTGAACGAGTTTATAGAGCACCACCTGTAGGATTGTTAAGGAATTGCAACATTGTACCAGACTGTGGCACAGGTTTCTATTAATACATCACGGTTTCTATTTGTATCGACATGTCAAGTTTGGACACACCTTCTCAAAGAGTTAGAATTTGTATTATGGCAAGAAAAAAGCAGCTAAGTAAAGAAAAACGAGCGGCCATCATTACTTTAAGAAATGAAGGTCAGTCATTCCGGAAAATTGGGAAAACTTTTGTGAAAGTGTCCCCAAGTGCAGTCACAAAAATCATCAAGCGCTACAAAGAAACCGGCTCACATGCGGACCGCCCCAGGAAAGGAAGACCGAGAGTCGCCTCTGCTGCGGAGGAGAAGTTCATCCGAGTCACCAGCCTCAGAAATGGCAGGTTAACAGCAGCTCAGATCAGAGAGCAGGTCAATGGCACACAGAGTTCTAGCAGCAGACACGTCTCTAGAACAACTGTTAAGAGGAGACTGTGTGAATCAGGCCTTCATGCTAGAAGATCTGTTAGGAAACCACTGCTAAGGACAGGCAACGAGCAGAAGAGACGCGTTTGGGCTGAAGAACACAAGAAAGAAAACTCGCTGAATGAGAAGGGGTGTCCAAACTTTTGCTCTGTACTGTATGTGTTAAAAAAAAGGAGAAGAATATTTTCTCCTGGCCGTCTTTAGTGTCTGCGTCACCGTGTTACACAGCGAGTGTAAACAGTCTGTTCAGTACATCGCGTATCAATTTTATTAACTTAATTGTCGCATCGCTCTATAGACGCTGTGGAGCCTTCGAACATGGGTATGACGTGGGTGGAGCTTCGTGAACAGAGTGTTCAGATTAGTGAAGCCCCTCCCACAGGATCCTCTCCTACCTAATGGAAACGATTCCAATCAGAACCCTAGAGTTTCCTCGGCTGATGCTAATGTTTAATCTTTTAAAGGTCACATGTGTGAATAAGACATTAAAACACACACACGGATCG
Source organism: Clarias magur (assembly GCA_013621035.1). NCBI lineage: Eukaryota > Metazoa > Chordata > Actinopteri > Siluriformes > Clariidae > Clarias > Clarias magur. The sequence goes on along the minus strand of QNUK01000316.1, from coordinate 597,943 downwards.
TCTCTTTAATCTGACTCTGATGTTTTTCCTCAAACGGTTTGTCAGTGCGTGACGCAGCTGGAGCGCTGTGGTGCGTCACTCAGGCGACCTTGTACAGCTCAGTTCCTCAATGAGTGTGAGTGTGTGGGTGGGTGGGTTGTTTTTTGTTTTGTTTTTTCCCTTTCACACTCTCTCTCTCTCACTCTTCACTGACAGACGGCACTCATGCACTCTCTCTCCCTCACACACACACACACACACCACACACTTAAAAAAGCAACTGAAGCAGAAAGCAGCAGTGTGACATTTCCTCTCGTTCACTTTTAATCCTGTACGAGTTTCTAACCGAGGAGTAAAAAGTGCCGAATTAGGGGGTAAAACATGACGCGGGTGTTGTGCTGTAACAGGAAACTAATCCGCTGTGGAGGGAATGATTTCAATAACGGCGCCTCCTGAAGTGTTTTATTCCCCTCACACACTACACTGTATGCCTTAAAGGCTAATTGGCATATTTAATTGAAAAAAAGATTTTTTTAACACTTTTTAAAAATGCGATTATAGTCAAATTAAACTGTTGTCAGTTCTGTTACAGCAGCAATTAATCCCTCTTTCCTTCACTTTATTATGTTATTAATCAGACCCGTCCTTCGTTGAAGATGGCTTAAACAACTGCTTTTTTTTTTTACCTCTCACACCGGAGACTCCTTCGTTTAACGCTAAATAAATCTCTGACTTTATCAAGCGGGCGTCAGGGATTTCTCTCATCACAGCTTCAATTTGGTGTAGAGAGAGAGACACACACACACACACACACAGACATGATGGCTCTGTTCCCAGGAATGTTTCTGTACTGGTGTAGGGGGAAAAAAAGAAAAAAGATCATCCAGAGTGGAATGTGTATGTAAACCGTGTTGGGGGGTAAAAGTGCCTCTGAGTCACATCTCGCCTCGCCTCACTCGCCCCGCCCGTTTCATTATCATTAACATCATTAAAGAACGTGTGGGTGTGTTGAAAGAGTGTGAAAGGTTGTGTAGCTCAGTAACACCATCATGACCTGATGATAAACTGATGATATTGTAAAGGAAAACAAAAGGCCCCTATTGACATTTCTCTCAGACGACCTCAGTGTTGTATGTAAATCGTGATCTTTGCATATGTAAATCAGGTCTCGGAGTAGAGCCGGTTTAAACTAAAAATAACTTCCTGTGTACAACCAGCATTTCATCACTAAAATCACAGCTCTAACTATTTTAACGTTTTATGCACACGGTTGTGAAATGTGGGTGGAGTTAATTTCATTCCATTAATTTGCGTAGCGCGTTTCAATATTGATGTAATCCAGAAGTCATTGAGTAACGCGTGATGATAATTAACACTCCTCCGTTGTAGTCGAGCGCAGACAAGCGCGTTCAGCCGCGGTAGCGATCCCGAGAGCCGCTGCGATGCCGACGCTAACTCGCTTTATGCTGACGGCATCGTTTACATCACGCTGCACATTGGTGCTGCTTTATTCGCGCGTATTAATGACATGGTGATTCGAGTTGTATGTTAACGAGCGCTTATGCTAACGAGAAGAAGCACTGAGGTTCGAGCGCACAGGTAACGCAGCGTGACATTCGGTGTGTGTGTGTGTGTTGAAAAAAGTGCGCCAGTGATTTTAACGCTGAAGGAGACAGAAATAGCCGCCATGTGGAAACGGGCACATCAGCAATGTGAGTTCAGGGCAGTTTGGCCAGCATGAGAGAGAGAGAGAGAGAGGGGTGTGTGTGTTTGTGAGAGAGAGAGAGAGGGGTGTGTGTGTTTGTGTGAGAGAGAGAGAGAGAGGGAGAGAGAGAGAGGGGGGTGTGTGTGTTTGTGAGAGAGAGAGAGGGAGGGAGAGAAACTAAATCACTCTGATGTTGGGTAATGTGACCTGTTGCTTACGTGACTCGCCTGTCCTGCTCCATTTCTTTCTCTCTCTCTCTCTCTGTTCTTTGTTTTGCTATCACTTCTCTCTCTCTCTCTGACTCACTTTCTGTCTCTCTTTCTCATCGTTGTTTTGCTATCACACTCTCTTTTTCTCAGTTCAGTTCAGAACAGCTTTATTGGCATGAATGTTAATAAAAAATATGACCTTGTTGCCAAAGCAGTTATAAAACATTGACTACATTTCTAAATCTCTTTCTCTCTCAGGGTCACCTGTCAGAAGGTCTGGTGACGAAGTGGTACCGTTCCCCTCGTCTTCTTCTCTCCCCTAATAACTACACTAAAGCCATCGACATGTGGGCCGCCGGCTGCATCTTCGCCGAGATGCTCACAGGAAAAACACTCTTTGCAGGTAAGAGTCTTTTCTTTCTTTCTTCTTTATTACATCTCTCTAGATTTGCCCTGACATACTGTGTGTGTGTGTGTGTGTGTGTGTGTGTGTGTGTGTGTGTGTGTGTGTGTGTGTGTGTGTGTGTGTGTAGGTGCTCATGAGCTGGAGCAGATGCAGCTGATCCTGGAGTCGATCCCGGTGATCCACGAGGAGGACAGACAGGAGCTGCAGAGCGTCATCCCGGTGTTTATTAAAAACGACATGTCCGTACCACACACTCCGCTCGCTAAACTGATGCCAGGGGTCAGCGCCGAAGGTCAGTGCCATACACACACACACACTACACACACACACACACACACACATCAGTGCTAGTGATGCACCGCTCTGTCACACTTCAGTCTAAGCTAACGTGCTTCGCGGTGTGCTCACAGCTCTGGACTTCCTGGAGAAGATCTTGACCTTTAACCCCATGGACCGTCTGACGGCGGAGGAGGCGCTGGCTCACCCCTACATGAGCGTGTACTCGTTCCCCACGGACGAGCCGGTGTCCTCTCACCCCTTCCACATCGAGGACGAGGTGGATGACATCCTGCTCATGGACGAGAGCCACAGCCACATCTACAACTGGGACCGGTAACACACGCACACACACACACACACACACACACACACACACACACACACACACTCTCTCTGTCCGGTCTCCTGTAACGAGTTTTGAGTCGTTGCGCCTGTTAATTAGGAGAATGTAGTTAGACATACAGACAGACAACACGCATCTCTCTCTCCCCTCTGTCTACCCTGTCTGTGTCTCTGTCCTTTGTCTGCCTCTTTCCTCATCTGTCTCTCTGACCTGTCTGTCTGTCTGTCGCTTCCTTGTCTGTTTCTGTGTCTCTCCCTGTGTCTCTCTCCCTCCCCCTGTTTGTCTGTCTATTGCTCTCTCCTCGGCTGTCCCTGTATATTCCATTTGTCTTTCTCCCTGTCTCTCCTTCTGTCTTTGCCTCTCTTCTTCACTTTCTCCTTTCCTCTTCCCCATCTCTCTCTCTCTCTCTCTCTCTCTCTCTCTCTCTCTGTCAGTATGTGTGGTGCTGGTGACTCCTATCTGTTTATTATTTTCCTGAAACAGCACCACACACTGTGTGTTCTTCTCTTACTCCACAGCACACACTGCTACTGTATTTCTGTCGCAAGCACACATGAGTACACACTCGGAGTGGTCCTGCTTTTCGTGCTGAGCGTGTCGTGTGTGTCTGACGTGTGGGTCTCTCTCTCTCTCTGTCTCTCTCAGGTACCACGAGAGCCAGCTGTCGGAGCCCGAGTGGCCCCTCCAGAGCGCGGGCGAGGCCGAGGAGGTGCAGCGAGACCCGCGCGCCCTGTCCGACATCACGGACGACGAGGAGGCGCAGCTGGACCCGCGCAAGTACGCCGACGCCGAGAGCGAGAAGTTCCTGGACGAGCAGCCGTTCGACCTGGCCCCGAGCCTGCGCCACGACGACGCCCACCACGAGAACAAGTACTGCGAGCTGGAGTGCGGCCACACCTGCAACTACAAGGCGGCGTCGCAGTCGTACCTGGACAACCTGATCTGGAGGGAGAGCGAGGTGAACCACTACTACGAGCCCAAACTCATCATCGACCTCTCCAACTGGAAGGAGCAGCAGAGCAAAGAGCGCGCGGCCGACCGCAAGAGCAAGAGCAAGTGCGAGAAGAACGGCCTGGTGAAGGCCCAGCTGGACAAGGAGAAGCAGCACCAGCACCACCACCAGCAGCACCAGCAGGGCTTCGACTTCGACTCCTTCATCGCCGGCACCATCCGCCTCAGCCTGCAGCCCGAGAGCCGCGACATCGGCCTCCTGAACGAGCTCAACGAGATCCACAGCTCCGTGTCTCAGCTCAGCAAGTCGGCCAGCCAGGAGAAGGACGAGAAGTGTCAGGTAGTGCCCGCGCGCGCTCACACACACACACACACACACACACACACACACACACACACACACTCGAACAGCTCTGTGTCTCAGCTCAATACACTTTCTCTTTCTACTAGTTCTTTTTATTCTGCCTTTCACTTTCTTTAAAATTTTTTCCCCAAACTTCTTTCTTCCTCTTTCTTTATCGATCCTTCTTATTTAGTTTTCTCTCGTTTCCCTCTTCATTCATTCTGTTTTTTTTCTTTGCCTCTCTCTCTCTCGCTCTCTCTGCTGCTTTTTCTTTACTTTTCTACATCTTTCTTTATTCCTTATTTTATTTTCATTCTCGTTTCTCTATTTTTCCTTTTTTTTTTTTTTTTTTTTTTTTTTTGTATTTTCCTGTACATGTGTGTTTCACTCTGCCTCTGTATTTCCTCTCTTATTTCTCTCTCTCTTTTTCTTCATTATGTATTTCAGCAGTAAAATCGCTCCTGAAATCATTTTGTTGTTTGTACATTTTTCGGTTTGTTTATAGTGTTGAATCTTGTTTGGCTGGTGACTAATTGTTGGTGCGTGTTCAGGTGAACCTGGCGCAGCAGTGCCCGTGGGAGAGCAGCGGGAACGAGAGCTGCCTGATCGACGAGGCGTGCTGGGACGAGCAGAAGGATGGCAGCGGGTACGGCGGAGGCTACACCAGCTACCTGGACCGGCTCTTCAGCAAGAAGGACGAGGAGAACCCCTCGGTCCCCTGCTCCCCTGACTCCTCCCCGGACGCCGAGCCCCCGAGAGACGAGACCGCGCCCCGGCTCAACGGCGAGATCGTCCTCGAGTCCCTCGGCTTCGACGCCAAGAAATCCCTGCAGACGCACGTCAGGTGTTCCCCCCAGATCGTCCACAAGACCTACAGCAGCATCCTCAAGCACCTGAATTAAAACCGCCGCGGCCAGACGGTTATCACCTCGCCTCACAGCGTTCAGCGCGCGCCTGCGGGGGGCGGGGCTTAGGCTCCCTGGCCAATCACACGGCAACGGAGTTTTCTCTCTTCACCAGACACGCGTTACTGAACACTGTGATGTGTCGTATAACCCCGAAACATACATACACACACACACACACACACACACACACACACAAGGAGCTCAGCTTGTCCTTATTTTTAATTATTATTATTTTTTTTTATCTTTTATGTTTAGTGTGTTATTTTACTTGAAGATTTTCAGAACACACACACACACGGCTAGTCTTCAAGCTGTATTTTTGTTCTGTGTGTGTATGTGTGTGTGTGTGTGTTATTTCAATACAGATAACGGTAACAGATTCACTAAAGAGGAAAAAATCAATACGTTAAAGTTAAGTGAGCCTGGCACGCGGTTCTCACACACACACACACACACACACACACAGCGTACTGTAGAGACACACACACTCGCACACCTGCTGGAGAAGTAGTAGAGAAACAGATATATGAATATAAATAAAGTGTTGAGTGAGGAAGGAGCGATGCACTAACTGTGAGACGGGGGGAGGGAGGGCACCGGGGTGTGAAGTCTGGCTCCGCCCCCTTCCCCCCCTTCGCCGCTTCCCCTCGCTCTCTTCTTCTCCACAACACAAGACATGTATTCCTCGTCGTTCACACGCCAAAGTCGCTCAGCCTGGGTTTCCTCCTCCTCCTGTACGCTTCTTCCAAAGCTTCAACTCTCACCCCGTCCTTTTATTCAGTTTATTATGATTATTTAATTTTATTATTTATTTCCTATTTAATTTACTATACTTGGTTTTCCCTCAGCTTTAATTTTTTATTATATACACATTATTATAATTTTTTTAATTTAAACACCTCTCCAGCTATACACTTTCTTAAAAATAGGTTTTAAAATAAGGTTATTTCTAAACCCCCCCCCCCTTTTTTTTAAGTATATAAATGTATACTGTTATTTAGGTGTTTTATTTTTAATGCCCTTTTTTTAAACCCACTCCAACATTTTGATCAGTGTTTTATTTTTCTACATTTTCCATTCAGTATAGCTTTTTTTATTTTTATTTTTTGAAAAAGCTCCAGCTTTCGGTTCATTAATTATTTAGTCTAAAAATGCTTTGTTTCAATTTATTCTATTTTAAACCAGTCAGACTTTTCCCTCCCTTTTTTCCCCCAGATGTTAAACTTTCAGTAAAAAATGTATTTAATTTTTATATCATTTTTTTTGTTAATCTCTAACTATAACCTCTTATAAACCCAAGGAATATAATCCTTTTTTTTATTTTAATTTGTTTGTAATTTCAGATATACATTCTGAAATTCTTAATTTTTTTCGTTTTTAAACATATTGAACTGAAAGCTCCGCCCCCCCCCCCCCCCCCCACACACACACACACACAATGCTACTTTAGTTTTGTAACACATTGATGCCCCACCCCCCCCCACGTTGATCCAGATGTTTGGATGTTCTTCCTGTCCCCGCCTCACTCTCACTGCCTACAAGCTCCTCCCCCTCCCCCGGGGGTGAGTGTTTAGAGTCGGACCTGACGCCAGCAGCTCGGCCGGTTCTCTTTATTTTATTTTAAAGCATAAATGTGTTATCTACCTCAGAGGTAACTGTAGACATGTGGAGTGTGTGTGTGTGTGTGTCGTCCCATCCCATGGCTGATTTTTTTTTAACTTTCTTTAGCCTCCTCTCCGTTGTTGCTGTAGTGAAGTGTTAAGATCACGTATTTATTTTAAACCGTAAGTAGTGACGTCTATTTATTTTAAGAGCCTCGTAATTACTTAATGTGATCCTGAATGGTGACTGAGGCATTCAACTTCCACCCCGTGTTTGTGTGTGTGTGTGTGTGTGCGTGTGCGCGTGTGTACATACATGTGACTGGAGGATCCACATGGTTTGTGAAGGACTCAGTTTTCCCAGCGTTTGTTTGTAAGCAGACGCTTCTTCTTTTCTTTTGCCTGAGGTGTGGAGGAGAGACGCGACGGCGGCGGTACGGACCCGGCGCTCCTGAAAGTCTTAATTTGTGTCGTTTTCTTTTTGTACAGCCGTGCGGTGAGAACTGTGTGTGTGTGTGTGTGTGTGTGTGTGTGTGTGTGCGCATGGACGCTGAGCGTGTGAAAGGTGGCGCTGAAGCGTCCCGGTGGTTTCCCGCCGCAGTTTTGTTTCCTCCCACCTGAGCATGATAACGGTTTAAGGTTATTAGAGCATGTAGTAGAGCCGTGGACTTCTCTCCTCTTTTTATTATTATTATTATTATTATTATTGTTTTTTATTTGTTTTCGGTTGATGAACTGATACTCCGTTGGTTCTCTGTAAAATAAAACCTAATAAAATGGCCGGTGAAGTTACATGCCTCCTGCTTCTGCTTTGTTTCTCACACACAAGATGCTGCAAGATGCTAAATTGAAAAGTAAAATATAAAATCTACAATAAAAGCCGATCATTCTAACAATATTAATAAATATACTTATTTTATTCTTATAACAATTGAAAAAAAAAGTATAAAACAGAAATGTAAAAATAGATTGGGGGGGGGGGGTATATATTATTGCTCACCAGCTTTCTGACAACACTGATTGGACTCTAAAGCTAAGAGCTTTGAGACGGAGACTCCAAAATATCAACACTGTCTCTCTGTCCTCTAACTGATCTGTCTGTCTGATAGCTGTCTCACTGCGCCTGTCTGTCTGTCTGACTGTCTCTCTTATGTTTTCTGTCTCAGATTCTCTCCTACAACCAACAACTTACTTAATTCTTTATTAAATATTAAACACACACACACACTGAGCCGTCTGCTCCTTAAGTCTCTGCTGGAGTTTTCGTGCGGTTGTCGTGACACCGTTAGCCCACGGCAAAACCCTAAAACCATACACCTGGTGTGTGTGTGTGTGTGAGAGAGAGAGTCTATTACTCACACCTTAGTTTAATGCAGCATTTTTTGGATAGTTCAGAGAGCCAATGAGACTAAAGTGGGCGGAGTCAAACTCCAGCTATAGAGCTTTTTAATGAAGACTGTGTGTGTGTGTGAGGAAGAACACACTCGAGGTGGTACTGCTAGACCAGGATCATCAACTTCAGGACGGAACACTGAAGTTGATTATTTTCCTACAACAGCACCACACACACAAACACAACCACACGCACACACACACACACACACATGGTGTTCTGAGGTTTCTGTCAGACGTAACACTGCTGAGCGAGTACAGAGCGGAAAAATAATCATTAGTGTCGGTGTAAAGCGTCCTGCTGAGAGCTATTGTGTCAGGATTACACACACACACACACACACACACACACACACAGAGTGTGAATGGAAAAGAACATTTTCTCCCAGCTGAGTAACAGCTTAAGGTAGAGCTCACCGAACACACTGCACTGTGTGTGTGTGTGTGTGTGTGTGTGTGTGTGTGTGTGATTAGCTGTGTTGGTCAGTTTAAACACTTTTTCCAGGTAAAGCTGCAGGTCGACTGTTACAGTATTGCACTATTCAATTTATTCTTCTGCAACACACACACACACACACACACACACACACACACACACATTAACAAGTAACAGACGTGGAATCTGGATCTGGATCTACATCAGCTCAAGTGTAGAAGTGTGTGTGTGGCGTGTGTGTGTGTGTGTGTGTGTGGCGTGTGTGTGTGGTGTTTATAATGAGCTGACGGCTCTGTTTTCTCTCCCCTGCATCAGCAAAACAGTTTTTTAGGAGACTCAGGAGACGAGTTGCTCTATCAGGAGAGACAGTTTTCCACCAGTCTGTGCACCCTGGCCCCGCCCACTGTGAGACAGACAGAGAGGTGACTGAGGGGCGGAGACGAAGAGATGGACAGATGAGAAAGGTGAGAGAGAGAGAGAGAGAGAGAGAGAAATGGACAGTGAAAGCTAGAGACAAACTAAGAGGTAAAGACAGATAGCAAGATAGAGACAGGCAGGACAGACAGTGTGTGTGTGTGTGTGAGAGAGAGAGGGACAGGTAGTGAGAAGGATAGAAAAAGAGACAGAGGGAGACAGGTAGTGAGGGAGAGACACAGAGCGAAACTGAAGGACAGGCAGTGTGTGTGTGTGTGTGTGTGTGAGAGAGAGAGACAGTAAAGTAAAGCCTTTATTTTGTCACATATACATTACAGCACAGTGAAATTCCTTCTTCGCATATCTCAGTGTAACTGGGGTCAGAGCGCAGGGTCAGCCATGATACAGCACCCCTGGAGCAGTTAGGGTTAAGGGCCTCGCTCAAGGGCCCAACAATGGCAACCTGGCTGAGCTGGGAATCGAACCGCCGATCTTCCGATCAGTAACTCAGTGCCTTAGCCCTCTGAGCCACCACCGCCCGCAGGTAGTGAGAGAGAGACAGAGACAGAGATGAAGACAGAAAGGGACAGGAAGTGAGGGAGAAAGAGAGCAAGACAGGGGGACAGGCAGTGTGTATGTGAGGGAGGGACAGGTAGTGAGGGAGAGAGAGAGGGACAAGCAGGACTCTAGGCAGTGAGAAACAGATTTAATTTATTGTGTTTTATTGCCCTCTAGTGGAACAACCGGAAAATGACCTCACCTCTAACACTGAGACACCAGAGAGAGACAGAGAGAGAGAGAGAGAGAGACAGACAGAGAGACAGAGAAACAGACAGAGAGGACAGAGAGACAGAGAGACAGACAGAGAGACAGAGAGGACAGAGAGACAGAGAGACAGACAGAGAGACAGAGAGGACAGAGAGACAGACAGAGAGACAGAGAGGACAGAGAGACAGAGAGACAGATGGAGTCTGTGTACAGATCAAATCTGTCTATATATTAATCCATCAGAATAGAAAGAAACAGACTGAGAGAGAGGAAGAGACGAGCAGAGAGCAGAAAGACAGAATGTGAGACTCGGAGACAAATCAGCTATTGTCTGTGTGTGTGTGTGTGTGAGATATGATACAATCTCACCCAGCTAGAGACAGTTCTCTAGCTTAGAGCTAAGTTTCTCCACTGATCTCCACACACACACACACACGCACACGCACACGCACACACACACACACACATGCACACACACACACATGCACAGGTGTATGTAAAGCAGGAGTGTGTGATAGTAAAACACACAGATACGATCATACAGTGTGGTGATGTCATCAGCGTGGGACACGTGCCCCTCTGTTCCCCTCTCCTGTACACTCAGAGAGGAATAAACACGACTCCGGAGGGAGACATCTCAACTCTCTCTCTCTCTCTGTCTCTCACACACACACACACACACACACACTCTCTCTCTCTGCTCTTCATGGATCCCACAAGGTGTTAGAGACACTCCTCAGAGGTTCCGCTGCATGTTGAAACGATTGCATCATGGAGCTGCGTGTAAGAGACACGTTCGGCTCATCTGTGGAGAAGCGCGCTGAGCGCGATCGACGTTAGCTGAGACCGAACTCATGACTAGCAGATTAGCGCAAAATAATGCGAAATTAACTTGGACAACCTTTCCAACGCAACAGAAGACGATCATGACGATCCCGTGTCATCTCGGCTAAATAGCTAGCGATGACAGCGATGACGGGGTTTACCACGATGACCAGCGTTAATCATTTCTCTTAAATAATCCAAACGCAGACTAACATCGACATACAGGGATGAGCTAATAGTTATGATTAGCGAGCTGACTTTAATGGAAACACGTCTCGGAGACGGATTCACCGAGCTTGTACGGGATCGGGCCTGCACTGGAACACGCCGACCTTTGACCTCTCGGCTGTTCCTGTTGTTCCGGGCGGAGTGGAAACTCACAGCCACAGCTGCAGAGTGGAAACCAGAGTTTAGGCGGGTCACTCGTAAGGGCGCGACCGCTGATTGGTGCACAGGAGTCGAGCAGTGTGTGTGTGTGTGTGTGTGTGTGTGTGTGTCTGGACGGGGAATTCTGCAGAACCAAATGGAAAATTGCACAGTTTTATACAGATATAAACACACACACACACACACACACACACACACACACACACACACACACACACAGGAATATCAGTGATGTCATACTCTGCATCTGAACAGGACTGTCTCTCCCTCCGTCTGTCTTTTTCTTCCTCTGTCTCTATCCCTTTGTCTCTTTTTATGTCTGTCTCTCCCTCCCCCTCCGTCTGTCTCACCCCCCCCCTGTCTCCTTATATGTCTGTCTCTCTCCCAGTCTCTGTATATGTTTGTCTCGTTCCCTGTTTTTCTCTATATGTCCGTCTCTCCTTCTGTCTCACTATCTGTTTCTCTCTGCCACTGTCTCTCTCTGTACAATATGTCTGTCTCTCTACATATCTGTCTCTTTATCTCTCTATCTTCCTCTGTCCCTCCATATGTGCATGCCTTTCTATTTCTCCCTCTCCATTTTGTCTTTCTCTGTCTCTTCATATTTCTCTTTCTCATTGTACGTGTCTCTGTGTATATGTCTTTTCCTCAACCGTCCCCCCTCTGCGTCTGTCTGTGACTCCGCGTATCTTCATCTCTCTCTCTCTCTCTTTCTGCTTCACGGTGGCTTAGTGATGTCGCTTTGCACCTCCAGGATCCGGGTTCGATTCCGGCTGTATGAAGTGTGTTTATATAAACACACACACACACACACTTGAGGTCCTGTTTGTGTTTATTATTCCAGGATGGAGGATGATACACAGCTCACATAAAAGCCTCCAGGACTCTTCATTACACGCTGCATCAGATTTACAGAGATTATTATTGCAACGCAGGAACGTGCCCCCCCTTTGCCCCCCCCCCTCGGCCCCGCTCCCTCCCCTCGCCCCGCCCCCCGCGGCGTTAGATTAAGAGTTTATAAACTGTAAATCTTTTTGTAACCTGTTTATTTTTCTCCCACTAAGCTCCGCCCACATTATACCACAGGTTTGATGTTTTGCACGAGGACAATCCGAGCGATTACCTGCACACTAACCTTGAATACTTTATAAGCGATGACATGGATGTGTGATTTACGGGGATTATCTGATCAGAGAGGGAATTTCCTCTACTGTTCTGTTTCACCCTGGGGCTCAGTTCTATGTGTGTGTGTGTGTGTGTGAGCAGATGAAGGTGAAGGAGAACTTCAGCATTTTATTTCAGATACGCTGACATGAGGAATGCTTCTGGTCAGGATTCTGGGAAAGGCGAGAGGGGAGAAAACGTGCCTTCCCGAACCTGGCAATAAAAACACGTCTGGACTCGAACAAACATCTCATCAGTGACATCATTAAGGTCTGTCCTGTGATCTCATCGGCTCTGAGCTGAAGATGATTAATGGTGTGTGTCAGTAACTCAGGTCAGGAATTTCGCTCCGTCACATCCTGCCACATAAGGGGCTTCCAAACGAACATTTACTGACACGGAACAACAATCCGAGGCAGGACCGAAAAACATCAGAGCGTCAAAATATAAATAAAAACCTGTAAGCATTTCAACGTTTTGCCCCAATTGTTCCGCCTTAGAGAAAGATAAAGCCAACAAAGTCAGACGTGGAATTTCTGGAAAACCCCACAAAACCCACCGGCGTGTAAACTGACGTCTCAGAATGAAAGTAAAAGATAAAATCGTTAGCAACCGTCATGTTTATTCTGCCTTCCTGTCCTTCCCATCTCCGACCCACCTTTTCCAGCTGCTTCTAAAGGACATCCAGAGGTTCCCAAGTCAACTGTGGTTTCACCTCTGCAGCAGGTCCCATGTCTGCCCTGGAGCCTCCATATCTCACGGAGTGAAGTGTCTGATTAAGGTATAAACAGTTCAATTCTATTCCATTCGATTCCAAGGTCGTTGTTGCAGCTTTGGTCGTGCAATGGGCATGAAAGCAGCTTTACAGAATCAAAAGAAAATACTGGAAATGGGTATGAAAAGTGAGAAAATGTATATGAATCGGAATGATCAGATGGTCCCTGATGAACGAGTCGAGGGCGACGGTGCTGAGGGAAAAACTCCATGAGATGGTAGTAGGACGAAACCTTGAGAGGAACCAGACTCAACAGTGAACCCATCTTCATCTGGGTGATAACGGAGAGCAGGGATTGATCTGCATCATAATGTGTGTTAGGAGGCTGGAAGTTCAGTATAACAGTTGATGCCTTTAAGTGAATATGGAGTCCAGGTCATTATTGGAGGCTCAGGTACGAAACTGTAGGAAACTCCAGTTCTGAACTATTGAGTCCTCAGAGAACAGCTGCCAGGACCGTCTTCATGGGAAGGTGGAACTGTCCCCAGTCACCACATGCATAACCAGAAGCGGGGCACCGGGACGAGTCATAGCATAACTAAAAGAGCGAGCCAGAAGGAAACATGAGGGAAGTAAAGCAACCAGTCACTCCACCATCGACATGATCAGGATTCCTAGACCAGATCAAATCAAAGGAACAACGTCTCTAGTCCATGGTACAGTAGATGTATCTTCCAAACAGCAGATCTTCTGGGATGTTCCTGGGATGCAGTGGTCAGGACATACCTAAAGTGCTCCAAGGAAGGACAACTGGTGAGCCATTGACAGGGTCGCCCAAGGATCCCTGATGTGTGTATGGAGCGAAGGCTGGCCTGTCTGGACTCATCCCACAGAAGAGAGGACGCAAGCAAAGTGGACGATGCCCAAATACTTGACTGCTCTGTTGCGCTCTTCTATGTTGGAGATTTTCTTTTTTCATCCTTCGTCCAGAAGATCTCTTCATTTCACCTGAAGTTAACTGAGATTTTGCTGACAGTTCACCATTGTCCTGAAACACGCCCCATCCATGTATCCCCATCATTCCCAGTATGAGCAGCATGGGGACTGTTGAGTCAGTCAGAGGTAACCTCTGGAGCATTTCTATAAAGGTTCAGTGCTCATGCACACAAACAACAAGCAGTTATTTTTCCTCAAGTCTCATGGAGGCAGCCCCAGTGTCCACTGGGAAAGACACCAACAGCTAGAGACTCTCTGCCTGGGACTAATGAGCATCCTCAGACCCACCTGAGGCCGAACTCCTGTGTGAGCTCCATGTTAGTCTGAGTAGAACTTGTGAAGGGACAATCCATGTTTGCTTGAGCTCATTTCCATTAAGGTCTGGAGTGTGATTTTGCATACAACAACAATCAGTGTGTATTTTTTTTAAGCAGACCTCAGTACAGGCATCTTCCAAACGGTTGAGATGTCAGTACATGGTAAAAGAATCAATATATTTACAAATACAAAAAGAAAAAACAAAACACCTAAAATGCAAACTTTTGTCTGGTGGTGCGGCAGCACAAATGGCTTTGAGCATTAGATCCACTTTATTTCACAAGGTTACGCTGCAAATCAGTTGTAAAGGCATATTATTGTAAGATGACATCAAGATCTAGTGGATTGTATTTTGTTATATCATAGCATATCTCAACCAATCGGTAGAGATGGCTCAATCAGGTGATGTTCAAGGCATTTTTCAATAAGATGTAGTGGGACTAATATGCTCTACCAAAATGTTGAACGGAAGGCTAAAAGGTTAATAGTGTTAGCTTTTTTTTTCAGAACCTACTTCTCAGATCTGTTCAGCAAGTGTGGCTCTTCATGGAACAGTTAAACTCCTGGTGACAAATCACTAAGCTTCACCAAACCACAGCTGGGGGACGTCTCATATATTTTACATCGTAAACGATGAGACGTTGTGCGTATAGTGGTGTTTAACAAAACAGGAATGGTTGATGCCGTTGTATCATTTCCTATTTATATCTATAACTGTTCACAACAGTTCCTTCTTCTTCTCAGTACTGCCTCAGCGATTGTTGCCTTCACCTCGCTCCAAGCCATTTCCACATGTTTGGGGTATTAAAGGAGTTCCTGGAAGGCCAGCGTACCAGGCGTGAATCAGACACGACAGGAGTCCGATCTTGGCTCTGGCATACTGAGAAAACGTTCTACCTTGATGGTGTCCAAGCACTATAGTGAAACACTGGGATAAGTACCTTAGTGTAGCAGGAGATTGTATAGAGAAATAAAGGGAGTTTTTACTCTCAGAAGTGTTTGTTCTGCAATCAAAAGTCCTGCTTTGTCTTGAACGCCCCTCGCATATGTAAATATGTCTGAACAATAGTCGGAGAAACCTGAAGGACAAGTCACTGTCAGTCTGTAAACACTGTGACAAAAGAGCCGTTTTCCTGAACGAAAGGAGTCGATTCATTGGACAAGCCTCAGCCAATCAGAGAGCTCGCTTGGAATTTTGATCGGATTATACTAGATGGAGAAATAACTATAAATCTGAGGGAGTAAACAAACACTCCAGGCCATACCAGCTGCTGCCTGTTTACTTGTTTATGTGTGTGTGTGTGTGTGTGTGTGTGTGTGTGTGCGCATGTGAGAGATGAAAAATGGTCTCTTCTTTCAACTGACATCTGTTGTTTTTTTTTTTTTTTTTATAATAATGGGATTAAGGTCAGAGATACGCACATCGATGTTGTTTTGTGTGTGTGTGTGTGTGTGTGACTGATCCCTGTGTGCTTCCAGCATAAAATACACACAAACAACCACACACATCCAGAGAC
This sequence comes from Clarias magur, assembly GCA_013621035.1. NCBI lineage: Eukaryota > Metazoa > Chordata > Actinopteri > Siluriformes > Clariidae > Clarias > Clarias magur. Next base: position 582,287 of record QNUK01000316.1, on the reverse strand, counting down.
GTACAGAGAGAGAGAGAGAGAGAGAGCTGTGTGTGTGAGAGACGCTGGTCGTAAAAGTTTGATTGATGTGTGAGGTTACGACAAGTCAGGAACTAAGCGCAACACGAAACGCAACTTCTCTCAGAGACAGAACGAGAGTTTCCCACAGTGTCAAACACACACACACACACACACACACACACACACACACACACACACACACACACAGGGTACAGTCGGTTGTTCTCAGCAGCTTTTAATATTTAAACACACACCGTGGACAGAACGTTCAGGACCAGAGTACACTCAGAGCCTTCACACGGGTCAGTGACCCAGGCCAGGTGTACAGAGAGAGAGAGAGAGAGAGAGAGAGAGAGAGAGAGTTAGGACGCAGACCAACACTATGAACATGTAGATTCATATAGTGCTCGAACCTTCTGAACAGGATCACCTTTCTTTACATAAACGCCATCACAGCCCTGTCAGCGTCCCAAACCACACGTCCTCCGCGTCGTTTCGCAGTTTATTTGCTCTACACACTCCATACGGCGGTTCCTTCCTTCCCATGAAAGCGGCTCTGATAACGCCTCATATCTGCTTCATGTTTACTGTTTCTGGATGTTTTACAGCGTCTGCTTCCTCTGCAGATATGGAATAAGGTTTCTTGTGGAGGAAAATTGAGAAAATACTCACCATGATGATCTTTATTTAGCCTGAAACATCATCCAGATGTGGGCTGTGTCCCGAACAACCCCCTCGTACCGCGTCGAATAGTAGGCTGTATTAATGTGTACACTCTGTAATTTCAAACAGGACACCATTTCATGGACCTAACAGCCTTTAAACAGGAAAAGCATGTGTCAGCAGTTGGCAGAGTATATAATCAAACAGCATCACACATGAAGGAGTGCGCTTGTACTCGATATATACTGAAGATGTCACAGCTGTGCTGATATTCAGTACAACAGCACAGCCTCAAGTGTGATATTGGCTTTATACAATAGTTCCACAAACACCGTTTATTATCAGCAGATTATGATTTATTTCCATAAACATATGGAATTTATTTCTGCCCAAACACATCCTTCTACGCCTGGTGGAACCAACTAACTGCGGCTAGCAGAGCTGGCGACTGACCGTTAGCGAGCGACAGTGCAATGAACAGGGCTGTAAAGTAGTTTTACATTATTACTGCTACTATGTGGCCGAAAGGCGAGGAGAATAAACCATGGAGGTAGAGGACAGTCCTGAGAAACCCGTCAGATTTACTTCATATTTCCTCTTATTCCATGCCTTTAGTCCACTCAGATTACTCACTCAGAACTAACTGTTATATGATAATGCTTATGGGACTCTCAGCTTAACGCTAATGTTAATGTACAGGTTTTAATTACGTGAGATAAAGGTCTGTATTTTTGATGAGTGCTGTTTAGTCTCCATTACTGTCACACTGTACCTTTAAATATTAAAGACTCAACAGCAGGTAGCAAGGTAAGTAAACTGTTCAGCTATTAGCTAAAATGACTCCATGCTAAACATAACAGTGTGATAATTTATCTTTTAGAAACCACATAGTTTTAAATAGAAGGCCATTTTGTAGCTAATTAACAGTTTTTGAGAGGGTGGGGGTAGGAAGAGATCTATGCTAAGTCGATAGTTAGCATAATCTGTAGTGTGCTCAGCATTTAAAACTACTTTCAGCTGTTACTTACACTAACTGACGCTTGCTAACTGTGGGTCGCCAGCTCCATTAGTTGCGGCTAATTAGTTCCACCAGGCGTGGAAGGATATGTGTGGGCGGAGCAAAATAACTGGCTAAATAAACAAACATCATAATCTGTTGATAATAAATGGTGTTTGCGGAGCTGTACGTCGTCTAAAAGCAATATCACACTCGAAGTCGTGCTGTGAAATCTTCAGTACATATTCCACTGTAATGTCACTGTAAATTTATACATTAAAGACTTAGCTTCTAACAAGGTGGCTAAGTTGTTCAAATAGCTACATGACCCCATGCTATATATAGTAGCTTGCTATGTCTGGTTTAAGAGACCGTGTAGTTTTAAATGCAAACTCATTTTGTGTGTAAATAACAGTTATTAAGAAAGAGAGAGAACAGTGAGTGTGAACCATGCTAGGGCGATAGTTAGCAATAGCATAATGACGGCTATAACACGCTCAGCAGTGTTACCGTGAACAGTTCCCAGAAACGAATTTATTTTGCGCCCTTTTTTTTTTTTTTTTTTTTTTTGTAAGCATGTACTATTTCACGGAGAGAGTAAACAAGCTAATTCCTGCTAACCACTATTTTGTACACCATCTTCAGACTGTGGATGCTTCGTAGTCAAAAACAAAAAATAATCGCTACATATAATTAGCGTATAATTGTGCTTATATATAAAGAATTTTTATAGTTTATCCACATGTCCAAAGTTTATATTGATAGTTGTGTTTAGCTGTCTGCTCTTGAAGCACTTTCATCAAAGACTTATCAGGTACTAGCAAGCTAACGAAATGATTAGCCCTAGCTATTCAGTACTGTGCAAAAGTATTAGAGACATGCAAAGAAATGCGTAAATGTAGAGCAAATATCCTTAACATAATAACCCGTAAACAGTAATTATTAAAACAAAGTCAGTATTTAGTGTGACGACGGTTTGAGGACCCTTCAGTCTCGGGTACTTTTTGCTTAGAAGCGAAGCCCAGCGAGTTTGAGCATTTAACTTTTTTTTTTTTTCAGTAAGCAAAAGTTGTTTTGAAAGAGTCAACCCGCGATAGCAACGTTGCCTTCGGCATCTATTACAAAGCATGATTTTTCATGCGTGTTTTTAAAAAATATATATAATTTTGATAATATTCTTATGGGAAAATTTTAACCTTAAGAACGGTTTTACTACTGAAAAACCCAGGGTGCCAAAGACTTAAGACTTATGCACAGTCCTGTAGGTCACCGCTTAATAAATATAACAGTGAACTGATGCCTGGTCAGTAGCCTCAGCTTCCTGTTCTTAGCTGACAGGAGCGGATTATTATGTATTTGCATTTCAGCTCGCTGAGTTTTAAACCAGTCAGGCCGTTCTCCTCTGACTGTCTCTCAGATAAAAGGTGTTTCTGTCTGCAGGACTGCTGTGCTAAGTGGAGGTTTTCAGATGATTTCTGCACCAATCTGTAAAGGCCCAGGAGATGAGCAGGTTCTGAACACTTGTTAGCTTTACACGCTGCTGTAATCCTGCTCCACTCCTACCCTGGGACTGCGCCACCATTATAATACTGCGCACACACTCCTATGCAGGTCACGTGGATCGTTATGATGATGCAGTTTTCAGAACATGCAAGTAAGCGTTTCGTTGCAAACTGTACACTCTATACACGTATTTGCTATATATATATATATATATATATATATATACCTGACTTTAAAATGTGAAACATTTGATGCAAGAAATAACAAGTCAAGTGCATGACATGATGCACGAAAGCAGAGAGCAACAGGCTCCATGCAGCAACCTCACACATATGATCGGGCTGTGATGTGGTCTCGGGTGCAAAGACTGCGCTACCGATTCTTAGAAGAGTGATGCGCTCAGCGCAAAGCCAGCAACGGGAAATCCGGAGCTCATGCACAGACATGTATATGAACAGATATGTTGTGGGTGTTTTATTTTGCATTGCAGAGAAATAGTGAAAATGGAAGTAGAGCTTAAAGACTGAGGAAACAGTTCAGTGGGTTAAGACTGACAGGAAGTGGGGAGAGTGACACAGAGAGAGGAATGCAATGTTAGCCAGACTGAGAGACGCTTTAGCTGAAGTGAATAATCCCAAACTTAGACTAACCCCACATGTACATTAATAATAACTCTGGACTAGATAGATAGATAGATAGATAGACGTATAGTTAGATAGAGTAATGTATAGTACAAGACGAGGTACAGAACCTGAAAAAAACATAGTCCAACCCTAACCCAGTAGTAACACTAGCATACTGATAACCCTATTCAAATAATAACTTTAATCTAATAGAACCCCTCGTCCATCCCAAACCCTACTCCACATTTTAGACTTAAAAAGTCCCACCCGTGCTCCAGGGCGATGGATAATTTTTTCAATGTTACCATTGTACTGTACCTCAGTGTGGTGTGGCAACTGCACTGTGTCAGGCTGTAAAGCCCTTCAGAGGGTTGAGAACTGCCCAAAGAATCATTGCTAGTCATCTACCCACCATGGAGGGCATTTACAAGAAATGCTACCTGCAAAGGGTGAAAGGGATTATCCCAGATAAAATCCCAGTCATGGACTATTCACTCTTTTCCCATCAGCGATGCGCTACAGGTAAGTTAACGTCGCCCAAACGGACTGAAACATAGCTTTTTCACTATGGCTGTTACTGTACTGAACAGCTGAACTACTGCACTGTCTCCTTCACTTCATATTGCACTGCTTCATCCACTATGCATCTTTGAACCATCCATAACTTATGTTTGTCACTGCACTACTCAATACTCAATACCCATATTCGCTCTGTATATACTGTTTGCACAGATATACTGGTTATGTATATCCTATTTATATTACCTACTACACCTTATGTTCATAAGACACTCTCACTCCTGTACCTGCCCTCGTCATTTACCAGATTGTTAATTATTGTAAATAGCCCACTTATTCACTTCTGGTTACATGCTAACTGCATTTCATTAGCTTTTTATCGGTACTTTGCACAATGACAATGAAGTTAAATCTAATCTAATTGTATTCCTAGTTCAACTCTAACCATCTCCCAAAGGTTCCCCTAGTCCAACCTTCACCCTCCACCAAAGGTTCCCCTAGTCCACCCTTCACCCTCCACCAATGGTACACCTAGTCCAACCTTCATCCTCCACCAAAGGTTCCCCTAGTCCACCCTTCACCCTCCACCAAAGGTACACCTAGTCCACCCTTCACCCTCCACCAAAGGTACACCTAGTCCAACCTTCATCCTCCACCAAAGGTTCCCCTAGTCCAACCTTCACCCTCCACCAAAGGTACGCCTAGTCCAACCTTCACCCTCCACCAAAAGTTCCCCTAGTCCAACCTTCACCCTCCACCAAAGGTACACCTAGTCCAACCTTACCCTCCACCAAAAGTTCCCCTAGTCCAACCTTCACCCTCCACCAGTGGTACGCCTAGTCCAACCTTCACCCTCCACCAGTGGTACGCCTAGTCCAACCTTCACCCTCCACCACTGGTACGCCTAGTCCAACCTTCACCCTCCACCAGTGGTACCCCTAGTCCAACCTTCACCCTCCACCAGTGGTACCCCTAGTCCAATCCTCACCCTCTACCAGTGGTACCCCTAGTCCAACCCTCACCCTCCACCACTGGTACGCCTAGTCCAACCCTTACCCTCCACCAATGGTACGCCTAGTCCAAACTTCACCCTCCAACAATGGTACGCCTAGTCCAACCCTAACCTTTCCTCAATAGTGCCACTAGTGCAACTAGTTTCCCAAATATAGGGTCTCCCCTATTCCATCCCTAATCCAACTCTAACTTTATCATTACAGTAATCCTTGCCTAACAGTAATCTTATTCCGTCCTTAATCCCAGGATGACAGTTGGAGGCCCTGTGTCCAGCACTGATGTGGCCATTTACACTGGCCCTCCAAGACTGGATGTGAACATGTCTGCCCAAGACTAACCATAACACTACCCAAATAGTAACTCTGGCCAAAAAGTACCCCTATGCTTAGAAAAACTAAGTATTTGGAAACTCTTATGCAAATGCTCTAAACTTTCAAATCAAGACACAAAAGGTGGTGTTTTAAGCACACCGGTGTGTTCCGATCGGTCTCAAGTTCCTTACGAAGTACACTACACTGGGTGTTAAGCCATGTTTTTGTACAAGTGTGTTTTATAATAGTCTCTAGTTTTTTGTTTCAATAAATATTTAATATTTGTGTAATTTCCACGGCAGCATCGACAGGTATCCGAGGTGCTTATGCTACCATGGTAACGCATGAAGGAATTGACGTCTGCGCTGATGACATTGCAGGGTGGAATTTCCCTTCACCGTCATTCCCTGCACACGGAGCAGGGGAAGTACACTTCGGAATGGAACGCAGCTTTAGTCACGTGTGCTTCCTCCATAGTGGAGTCAAAACAGCAGCCAACCAATCAGGAGTGCATGCAAAGTCTGAACTAAATCTGTCCATTCATGCAAAATACGATGACGTCTGCACCAGTAACAGCTTTATTCTCAGAACTAAAAGGTTCATGATGTTTGAAGCATGTATTTAGATTTAAGACATCTCTTTGATAAGTAATAATAAATGCAAAGTATAATCATTCATTATTTAGGGAGGATTTTAAAGAACCACCATGAAGGGAGCTGATGATGAACCTGAGTTGTGTTTCAGGCTTACGGTCGTGGTGTGTAAAGAGATCCGGAGGCCATGATACGCTTTGCACTTTGGTCGGCGAGAGTTCAGTGAAACCTGAGCAGCCGGATCACGAGACGTTTCTCTGGACGAGGATCAGAGAACAGCATGGCGTATTGAGAGACAGAATCAGCTGCTTTATTGCGTTGTGTGTGTGTGTGTGTGTGTGTGTGTGTGTGGCATTACATACCTTTAAACACTCTACGGGCTTCAGGAGTACACTCGAATGAACAGAGGAGGAGAAATCGAGACAGTCTTGCAGGGGATCAGACGTCCTGAATTACCTGTGCATTCGCTCGCAGGTCAGAGGTCACACCGCGCAGACACAGGCTCAGCCACAGGCACAGAGGGTGCCATTACTATTGCGACAGAGCAGGCAGAAACAGTAAAGGAAGTAGATGTACAGGAGGGAAAGGTCACTCATTGTTTTCAGAGTAAGAGTTCGGTGGAGATAAAGCTTACGCACTTCTTTGTTAAACCGCAGGGTTTTGTGACTTTTGTACAAAACAAAGCTGCCGTACTGAAGGTCGTCACAAGTCGGATCTTTTTTTCACACTGCAGCAATTTTGAAAAGTTGATTGCATAAGTATGTACACCCTCCCGTCACGAGGCACGTGCTCGTGCACAGGATTAGACGATGACATTTAAACTCGCATCCAAAAAACGTATCCATGTTCCTCTTACGGTTTGATTATGAGGAATTAATTAATTCATTCCATGTATTCCTTCATATGAACAAATAAATAAAAGATTAAGTCTCACATAAATTGCGCCAAATCCTGCACACCATGGCGCAAAAAAAAAAAAACATGATCTAGTCTGATGAGACCCAAGGATATGGCGATGCACAGTCCTAGCATCACGCTACGGTTATGTTAAACGCGGGTATCTCCAAGTCACCCGTCTAATCTTCCACGATCCCTGCAGGTGTCCCATTAGACAGATAACGGGTGAGCAGATAAGCACCATAATGAGCTGAAACACAAACTCAAGTCAACCAGGAACGGCGTCAGGAGATGATCAGCACTGAGGAACGGGCCAGTCACGCATATGAACCCTGTGGAAGGACTAGAGAAGTGTTCTGTACAGGAGATCTCCGCGCTATCTGACTGAGCTGGAGCTCACTTCTCTTTATTGCTGCTGCTGATCTCTGAGATCTTCATATCCACTCCCTATGAGATCTATGAGATGAGAAGGTGGAGGTGGGTCTGCATCAAGGATCGGCTCTGAGCCCCTTCTTGTTTGCTCTGGTGAAATACAGGATGACAGAAGAGGTTAGACAGGAGTCTCCTTGGACAATGATGTTTGCAGATGATGTTTTGCTTTCTAGCGAGTGGAGGAAAATCTAGAGAGGTGGAGGTACGCTCTGGAAAGCAGAGGAATGAAGGTTAGTCGTAGCAAGGCAGAATACATGTATGTGAATGAGAGGAACATGAGTGGAACGGTGAGGCTACAGGGAGCAGAGGTAAAGAAGGTGCAGGACTTTAAGTACTTAGTTTCAACAGTTCAGAGCAACGAGGGGTGTGGAAAGGAGACGAAGAGGTGTGTACAGGCGGGATGGAACGGGTGGAGAAAAGTGTCAGGTGTGTTGTGTGATAGAGTATCAGCGAGAATGAAAGGAAAGATGTACAAGACTAGTGGTGAGACCAGCGATGCTGAAGAACGGACAGGAGGCAGAGCTGGAGGTAGCAGAGATGAAGATGTTGAGGTTCTCTTTTTAAGTGACATCAGAGGGACAACACATGTTAGATGTTTTAGAGATAAAGTCAGAGAGGCCAGATTGAGGTGGTTTGGACGTGATCAGAGGAGAGATTTTGGATATATCTGTAGAAGGATGCTGAGGTTGGAACTACCAGACCAAGGAGGCCAAAGAGGAGATTTATGGATGCAGTGAGAGAAAAGGATGCAGAGGACAGGGTTAGATGATTCGCTGTGCAACAATAAAAACAAGTGAATCTATGATTGATTCAGATCTCTCCAACATTCACATATTAAGACAAGTGCTTCATACAGAAGTGTTTATGGCGCGCGGTGCAACGCTGCACTCATTAGTCCATCAGCTGAATATGTCTTGGCTAATGTTCACCGTTTTGCTGTTATTCATTTATTACCTGATTGAATTTTTCACAGTGACCCTGGATGACTAGATTAAAAGTATTATGTTTGACTAATTCTTGCACAAGCCTCAAAACTCACTGCGATAAACGAAGAATGCATTCAAGGAAAGTAATAAATAAATCTAAACATTTCAGGACCTTCAAGGTCACCGTAGCTTCATGACTTCTGATCATAACTGCTTTGCGATGATAATACCCAAGACACAAAATAAATGAATATAATAAAGAAATTAGTCCTGGGATAGCTCGAACATCTACACACATACACAAATGTTCAAGTCAAACCGAGACTGTGTGCCCTTAACTATATTTCCTCATATACTGTTGATTTCAATTGTTAGTCAGATGTACAGAAAAACAAATATTTTAATTTAATTTATTTTTATTCAAGTTGGATGTTGTTGTAAATCCCTCCATGACGCAGGCAGCCCTGACACACACACATTATTTATTGCAGGAAACGTATCGAGCCCCGAGTTTCAATCTCAACTCTTGCAGTTATTTTGCTTTTTCTTGGACTCGGCTGATCTCCCCGTTCAGCAGCGCTGCGGCTCAGACGCTAAAGGTCGCGGGGTGTTTCCGCTCCGGGGTGCGCGCATGTGTGCACGCGTGCATGTGAGTGTTTACCAGCACAAGAGCGTCAGGCTCGCGGTCATGACATCTTTTATTAAGAAAAGTGTTAAATAAATAAAATGATGCAAAAATACAATTTTGTCAAGAAAAAGGTAGGGAAATTGCCTAAAGTAGTTACAAATTTTGTTCTCTCGATGGTAAAATAAATACAAATTTACAGGAGAAGATTTAAATCGTTTTACAATCAGGGGAAAAATATATATATTCATAGAAAGGCTCGTGGAACAAAGTAGCACCTTCTGGAACAATATGTGGAGGAACACTAACAAAAAAAAAAAAAAAAAGACCAAGTGATATGTAAACGTACATACACACGAGCTTTCATTTCGACATCGGCAGACATCAGAGTGTGTGTTAGCCGCTCCGCTCGCCGACGAACAAACTGAATCAAGACGCATCAGAATTAAACGCTACATAACATCTGAAACATGGACAGAGCGATCACTCGGGAAAAGAAAACCGCACCAATGTGATACATGCACAAAAAAAAAAAAAAAAAAAAACCAGTTCTGAAGTGATGTCAAGCACAGGTGGGGACATAAAAGCTGTAATAAATAGTTCAGGTGAGAACTCAGGGCGTCCAAGTTCAAAACAAAAATGAGCACAAAGGAGAGGAGGAGGGGCAGGTGGTGGGCGTGTCTCAGCGAACCAGGAGGAACGTCAATCCCGCTAAGCCGACTCCTGCAGCCGCGAACAGCGCCGTCTTCATCGACGAGTCCTGACTGACGTGAGCGGAGCTGGCGAAGAACTTGCAGAAACCGTCCTGCACAAAAAAACAAAAAACAAACATGTCAGAATATTCATAACACACCTGGATAAAACTCACTCATCTCACACACACACTGGATCATCATCAGACTTTAGATCTGTTTAAAAGTTGGTCATGACATCCATCTGTTCCTTTAATCCGTGATGTATTAACAGAAGTGCTGTTCTAGGGAATTAACCAACCAATCAGAGCGCAGTATTGATTATAATAAAATAGTTTTAAAAATAAACATTTTATTAAAATATATTATAATAAAACACGCAACTGATATACACGCACCATATTAAAACAAATCCAATACACAAACACATCTGAAGCAAACTGGGTTTATATCCCGAGAAACAACGCAATGAGCCTGCTAAACTGCTCATCTCAATCACACAAAAGAGACGCGAACAAATCACCACACCGAAGGTCATTCAGAATTGCGCAAAAAATATATAATAATTCTGGTATTTTCTTTATATAGAAATTGTGATATAATCACAGATCTGAACGAATGAACACTCGGTGGTGAGAGAAATTGGAAATGTTCTCTGCAGACCGTGTGCTATAATCCTGTTTCTCAGTCTGACGTGATTATTCCGATACCGAAAAAAAAACAACAACAAAAACAACAACCACCCAGCACCACCTGTAACCATGTGTATACACAACATCCAGCTCAAAGCTCAACCTGAGAACTTTAATACTGAATGGAAATCGCAAAGAAGGTGCGGCTTAGTTATTGTTTATACAATGCTCATGTTAATGTCTAGTAGAAAAACAACAAGGGAAAAAACTTTAATTTGAATTTAATTTTAAATCCACTTAGAGGACTATTTATATACTAAAAATCTCAAATCTGAGGTGTCAAATCAACTACATTTATTGTATTAATAATAATAATAATATATTTGAGGAACATGATGTACATAGACATCAACAGGCATTATTCTTTTAAAAACTCTGTGTGTGTGTGTGTGTGTGTAAAGCCACCTGCTGTGCTGCTCAGTACAACAGGCAGGTGGTGGATATTTTTCTATTTTTCTCACTTGTTCATTTCTTGGGAAAATGTTTTGCAGTCTGTGAGGCGTGCGAGATCAATAGTGTGTTACACAATAGACTGAAAAGCTGGACCAGCTGGGCGTGTGGGGTGTGTGTGTGTGTGTGTGTGTGTGTGTGTATATAAACTCAAAATGTGTATTTATATTGAAAAGTGAATGAAAGAACAGACTCCATGTTTGAGTGCGACCATGATCACACCTGGCCGATCTAAAGATGAAGACGAGCGCCAACGTGTTCCTCGATTATTGAAAGGCTAAAAGATGTTTACACACACACGGAAAGTGTGTGTGTGTGTGTGTGTGTGTGTGTGTGTGTGTGTGTGTGTGTGTATAAGAGATGTATATATGATCTAAAACTATACGATAAGATGAAGGATTTCTCAGAAACCGAAGGCGGAGCCAGGGGCGGAGTTTGTGCGCTTGTGTGTAAAAATAATGGCAACCCACAAAAGCGAGTCAGTACAGACACGTGTGCCTGAAAGTAATGGCACCCTATAAAAGCGAGCCAGTATAGAAGTTGCTTGTGTCTGAAAGTAATGGCACCCCACAAACGCAAGTCAGTATAGACACGTGTGCGTGTGTTAAAGTAATGGCACCCTATAAAAGCGAGCCAGTACAGACACGTGTGCCTGAAAGTAATGGCACCCTATGAAAGCGAGCCGGTATAGACGTTGCTTGTGTCTGAAAGTAATGGCACCCTATAAAAGCGAGTCAGTACAGACACGTGTGCCTGAAAGTAATGGCACCCTATGAAAGCGAGCCGGTATAGACGTTGCTTGTGTCTGAAAGTAACGGCACCCTATAAAAACGCGCCAGTATAGACGTTGCTTGTGACTGAAAGTAATGCCACCCTATAAAAGCGACTCAGTATAGAAGGTGTTTGTGTAAAAGTAATGTTAATCTACAACAGAGAGTCAGACCATAAGGTAAATGCGCCTGACAAAAGTGAGTCAATATAGGTGGTGTGAGTGTGTGGCTCTTTGTGCACTGTGGTCACAGTCCAAGCTAAGTTATTGGAAGACTTTGCTCTTTGCATAAGTGTAGCGTTCAGAGTTTTGTGGGTGTGGCTAAATGTGAGCAAGCTGTGTTGTAGACATGGTTGGGGTGATCTGCACCCGATTGTACAGGTGTACAATAAAGGGAGGGGAAAAAAAAAAATTAAAATCAGTTGCAAGGGTGTAATCTGGTTTGATGAATAAATCTGATCGCTGAGGTTCATTGTTACTGTTCATTATTGCTTTTGATGTCGACCTAGCTATTCAGCCAGCCTGCTAAAGTTTTAACACAGACGGCACCATTCAGAATTCTTTCACCAAAACAGAACTGTGCAGGAGTTTGCACCCTTCCCTTATCTACTGCGCTATAAATTTTCAATGATTTAAAAAAAAAAAGGAAAAAAAAGAGAAGTCGCCCACGAAATGTCAACAGGAACTAAAAGCCACGGTGTGACGCAGTGATAAAGTCCTGACATTACAGGAGAGGAAGTGCAGCGCTGACATTTCACACCGGTCACCACACTTGGGCGCAAGTGTCTCAATTACACACACTAAATAGGAGGAAAAAAAAAAAAAAGAGGCAGGACTGCATAGCAGTGTCACAATATCAACCACAAGAGGAGTTGTCATTAACGAGGTCAATTTAACCACGGTGTTTAAAACTGTGCTGAAATGAGGACGAAGACCTCATGACAACCAAGCGACGCACATCGCACCTTAACACAGCAGATTAACGAGAAACCACGGACGAGCGCCAACTCGTCACCAACACCTTGAAACTTTACGGAAACTTTACTGCATCACATTAATGAGGATGATCGGTCACTATGGAAACCTTAACGCATCAACGAGGGCTGACACACAAACCAGTGCTAATGTCAAGAGAACGAATCAACACCACGTCTGACCAACCAGAGCACAGGATTCAGCAGCAGTGTGTGTGTGTGTGTGTGTGTGTGTGTGTGAAAAAAAAAAAACATTTTTTTTTTTTTAAATGTCACATCAGCAACTAGAAACATTGTTTGCACACGCGCGCACACACGAAATGTCAGTAAACAGAGTTGAGTTCACTGTTTTGGTTTCTTTATGACTATGGAAAGTGTTAGTTATTAACAGGTTGCTCGAGTGTGTGTGTCACATCCAACACATTCCGCCAGTAACCTCAGGAAGGAGATACACATCTGTTTTAACTTCAGTTTTTTTTTTTATAACACTGATAAAGAGCAGGGGTTGCCCCCCCCCACTCCCTGCCACCTGAGTGTGTGTGTTCAGAAACCCCCGAGACAGAAACTTTCCTGACCGGAGCCTCCCACACAGACGCGGCAGGACCGCCCCGAGCGGTTTCAGATTCATTGATCTGAAGAGACGCACAGACGACAGGAAAACCAACATTTAAAAGCCAGTCTGTATTAATAAACACAACACGCTGACATTTCTTTCCTTTACATCTTCGTCAAAACACACACCGGTACATTTTTAACACTTTAAACACTCCTCCTCACGACACTTCATCTCCTCCATCAGCTACCATCTTACATAGGCATCAACATTTCACACACACACAGCAATTCTTTACCTAAAATCATCTCAACACAACAGTTGCCATGGCGACAACTTGATTACTCTCCCTCTCTAATTACTACGCTCATAAGACAAAAACAATGACCTGGCCTCGTGTGGTTTGTTGCCATGGTTACACTGGACGCTTAAATTTTAGGGTATTTCTCTAGGTAAGGTCCTGCCTGGTACGAAACTGTCGTCATGGCTACGGCTCAAACACAGTTACTGTGTACGCCGTCTGAATGCCCGTGTGTGGGATCAGTGACCGTTTCACTGGAATCAGTCAGAATGCTCATGAATTAAAATACATTAAAAAAAAAAAAACACTAATGGATTCATTTCCTGTGACAAACTGAACCGATTCACAAACAGTTCACGTATCCATAACTTTGCCCGCCACATGAGGGCGCAACAACAGCTCAGGCAAGAATCAAACACTTGGTTGCCACGGTTACACCACTTATTAGCAATTACTCACTTATACACTGCATTAATTAAAAAAAAAAAAAGGCTACACTATCGTCGCCATGGCTACATCTCAAACGCACTTGCACGTACCTGTAATAAATAAACCTGGCAAAACTCTATCCTAATGCAATAGGAAGTGATGCTCATCGTCATGGCTACAAAAGATAACCCACACCTGATACATAAACTATAGCGAGACCAGAATGAGTCCCGGCACCGTTGGTACTGTCGGTTTAAGTAAATAGAAAAAAAAAAAAAATAAAAAAAACATTTAAAATGTGAACCAATTCTGAATTGAAAAACAATTAACAAAGATTCTCTCAACTCTGTGTATAAAACTTTCTAAAGGTAAACTAAAATACCAAAAACACACACACACACACACAACAGCACTGGTCTCTCTCTGTTCTCCTGGCCCAGCGCTCACCTCGCTCTCAGCTGTTCTCACTCACACTCTGTTTTCACTTTCATTTCTGATAAACTGCTAAGAATCGACGAGCCAGCTGACGATAGTGTCGCAAACACTCAGTCAAGCGCCTAGGGAATCAGGGAGCGTCTAAAACACACACATACAGAAAGCAGGAGCTTCTCCTGAAGGGTCTAATAAACCTCTAGTATACCGTTTATGAATCCTTGTGCTGATGTCACACGGGATTAGAGTCAATCCCAGCTCTAGTGATTATGTAAAGGTTGTTGGCTGTGATGTCATCATCACCCCCCCCCCCCAATCCAACCCAGTGACTCTTCTTACCCAGCCTCCGTTCTTCAGCAGCCAGTCGCGCTTCTCCGCCCCCAGGTAATCGGCGATGCTCTCCGCCAGCCCCCTGCAGATCTCCACTCCATCCTCTCTGGTGAACATCTCTGCGGCGACGACACCCGTGAAGGCAAACAGCGAGACGATGCGTCCCCAGTTCAGCTTCCCGTCCTCCACCAGCATGGTCATGACGCTGTGCAGGCAGGCGCTCGGCTCCGGGTTCGAGCCGCACGTCGACAGGAAGCTGCGTGACATGGACAGGAATTTGGACCTGTGCTGGTGCTCCAGGTCCTTCGCCAGACGCCGCATGGCCTCGGCAGACTCGCTGGGAGGAGTCCTCTGGATCCCGGTGCAGTAGTCGATGTAGTCTTTGGCCAGCACCAGCGTCTCATTTCTTAACCAACAGGACATTTTCTGTAACAGAGAAAGAAAGAGAGAGAAAAAAAAACAATCAAGATACTGCTTCATCCTTTAAACGTTAAATCTGTACATAAACAGCATGATCTGCCTCAAAACAAGGAAATGAAAATGATAAAAATACCCGTTTAGAATTTAAAGCCCAAGATTTACACAGAATCTATGACGTTTCAACAAAAACCCGCCCCCTCAGCTCGGATTGGCTAGAACCATCAAGTTGCGTAGTGCTGTCCAATCAGATTAGTTATAAATGCTGGCTTCCAGCCAATCACAACCCATGTGCCGCAAAACAGTTGGGGAATGAAATCATTTTAAAAAATACATATTAGACTAAACACAAAGATACTAACAAAATAAAACACGTTCCAGACGTAATCATAAAGATAATATTTATATATATAAAAAAACAGAACATTTAAAAAATCATGAAGTATTTCTTTTACACCTCGCTTAGAGCCAACAGCCCCACACCAGGTGGGGAATTTAATCACAAGGTATTTAATAATGGCCGACTTGTCATTGATATCGCGCACAAAACAGTCGTTTAAACGTGAACACACTCGTTCCGCGGAGCTGCGCATCGTACGCCGGCGTTTCAAACATTAATGACGAGATGAAGATTAAAACGGTGAATAATGAATAAAGCTCTGCAGCTGTCACTGAGACACAAAGGGACAGCGCGTGCGCACAGAATCGCCTCGACCGGCTCCAAAGCGGGCGTTAAACACGAAAAACACGCGCGCGCGGCTAACAGCTAGCATCCAGAGCGCCCGTGCGCGCGAACCGGCAGAATGAAGCGCGTTAGAGAGCGCGGTGAAGCGGACGGAGAGACAGGGAGAGACACAGAGACAGACGGCGCTCACCCTCCCAGCGCTCCACACAGCTCCCCTCAGTCTGAGACCAAACCGGAAGAGAGCGGCGCGCGAGGACACCTTCTTATGGGCTTTAGCCACGCCCTTTTGGTGACGTGGCGTGGCGTCGATGGTCCCGCCTCCACTTTCAGTTCCTTTTTTTTGTAGGTTTTTCGTTTCTACCTCAGAGATTCTTATAGACACAGAATTCCCCCACTGTTTTCACACAGAAGCCTTTCATCCCCCCGTCCTCTCTATTTTTATGACGTTTGAAATTGGAAAAGTTTCATCATCAAAATATTTACTCTCTCTCTCTCTCTCTCTCTCTCTCTCTCTCTCTCTCTATATATATATATATATATATACCACAGCAAAATAATTAGTTTCTTATGTTTTTTTTTTGTTTCTTACAGCTGCATGTCGATGAAATTTTGCCTAATTGTTAAATTTTTTTGTAACCTGTGGACAACATTTCTTCTAAATACAAAATATAACTATTGTTATTTAGAGTGTATATTTAAAGGAAATGACATCATCACAAGACTTCGCAGAGCTTTAATAACTCAAATCAAACAAAATGCGAATCATTTGAAAACAAATTGTGTTAATGCGTCGGCATGATAACATTAATAAATATGGTGGATTTTTCAAATTTTCCAATTACAGCTTTCATGTGTATTTGTCTCTCCAGCAGTTTAGCACATTGCTGTTGTGTAACATTATACACCATTATAACATTATATACCCTTTTGTATAAAGCAAACAGCTCAGCCTTACTTGATGGTTTGTGAGCCTCCAACTTCCTCTTGATGACGTTCCAGAAGTTTCCTCCAGTAAATTGCAGCGCCCTCTTATTTTTCCCAGAGCTATACTTGTGTCTTAGCGTGATGCTTCAGCTCAACTGATATCGCGGCTCCACTAGAGGTATGACTGACTACCTGAACCTTGACGGGAGAGTAGTGTCTCAGTGTGTTAAGGCTCTGAATAAAGGCTGAATATATATAGACAGTTTATATGGTATTTTCCCCAGACTGTTAGAAGCACCCTCTTATCCAGAATGTACAGTACAGGAAGGAAACGGAAAAACATGACAACACTAGTTGAAAATGGAAAGAGTTATTCCGTGTGCTGAACATCATATACTGTACTCACTTCTGATTGGATGTCAAGCGCCGATGTAGCCAATCAGAAACAAACAAGCATGGCAGTTTCATTAGGGATTGGTGGCTCAGTGGGAGGTTTCTCACCTGCCATGTGGAATGCACCAGGTTCAATCACTGGATGACAGGAGCAGCCGAAAGACTAACAACAACCAACTTTCTGTTTTGTTTTAACATCAGTGTGTTTTTTTGTTTCATCAACTCAAAGCAGAAAGGGCTTATCTATACTGAACATCTCACACTCGCGAGGACATATCCTTTCACTTTTCAAATAACGCTGTTGTGTTTTCACTTTGATTTATTAGTATTTCGCACTTTGGAGTCTCAACAAATACAACATGTCTCTCTATTTTTGTTTCCTCAAGAACCAAGAAACCCCAAACTCTTATCCAGTAATGAGAGATCCACAAAGTGTGTTGGGGTGGAAGAACCTTACAGGGTCCTGACCGAACTCAACCCCACTGAGCCATCAGCGTCGGGATGCACTGGATGACCTGGAGCCCGAACATCAGCACCTGAGCTCACTAATGCTCTTGTAGAGGTTATGAATGAACAAAAATCCACACAACATATCGTGTAAAGCCTTCATAGAAGAAAAGAAGAAGAAGAGTGGAACACAGTAGAACAGTAAAGAGGGAAAGGGTGGATGATGTTCAACAAGGACATGAACTGTAGATGTGATGGTCAGGGGTGCACAAACTTTTGGTTATATACTGTAATGCACCGGAGATGAAACCGGTAGTGAGAAATGGTTTGTATTTAAAAGAATAACTGATGTGTTGGAATATGACGCAATTAAAAGTGGAAGTGTAACCCTCAAACTGTGTTCATGTGAAAGTGAAAAAGTTTATTCAAATGTATTGAGACGTATTCAAGTGTTAAAAAGTGTCATGGTTTATATATTAAAATACCGTACAGTACCACACAAAAAAGTCTAAGAACTAAATAAAGTTCAGTTGTTATTTTGTAACGCTTCATCATATTGCCTACGACTCCATCAGGGAAAATTATGTCCCGCTCTGTCCTCTATATTCCTCCATTAACACTCATTTATTTACCTTAAACAAATGGATCTGCTCTTACCTCCTCTACAGTTAAGGTCTTCTTCTCCATGTTTTCACTGCAGCAGACTGAAAACTAGACGACTGGGTAAATCCACTTTTTATACTGTACTTCACACACTGATGATGTCAGCAGCAGTAACACAATCACAAATCCTCTGAGATCTAAACTTCAACCAAAATCCAAAATCAGTGATGCGTCTGATCAGGAGCCGGTGATTGCGTCAGTTGTATTGATGGTCTGGAATGTGATGTGATGCGTGTGTGTGTGTGTGTGTGTGTGTGATAGGTATTCATAACCTAACACTAAAGGCGTGGGTGTGGTTGATCATATGCTAATTCTCATACGCCGCTCATCTGGTTTTTACATGGTGACTGATTCATGGAGAGTTTGGAGTCACTGTGTGACTCAACCGCTAAACCTGCCACTGCCCTCAGAGCTGCTGTTACCCAGAATTATTTACCCCCCTCTGAGTAATCAGGTTGCAGAAATAAATACGCCCACTATGACAGGAAACATACACTCTTATAATGCACGAGGGTCTTTTAAAGCTGTAACTGAATCCCCTTTTTAAGGTTTCGATGAAATATCGTTCTGCTTACTGTATATGAGTCACTCTTGCACATGCACGTACACATACGGTTAGCTCTGTGGCCCCACAGCTCCAGGATCGAGGGGGTTTGGTTCCTGCTTCGGGTCTGTGTCATGGTGGGTTTCCTCCCGTGTAGATTAGGTTGATTTTCAAACTGAATGTGTGTGTGTGTGTGTGTGTGTGTGTGTGTGTGTGCCTGTGTGTCCTGTAATGGATTGTCCAGGGTATAGCCCCGCCCCGTGACCCGAGTCCCCCGGGAAACCCGACGCCCCAACTTTATTAGAATTTGGATTGCGAGACCCGTCTATCTGATCCTAGAAGCCTCTTGACAATAATAAACAAACCAAACATTATTTTCTAATAAAGTCTAATTTCCATCAAACGTCACATAGACGTCTGGAACGAGTTTTCCGAGATGAATGGGAGGGAAAAATGATTTGCATTCATTCTTTCTGTGTTTAGTTGTGGTTATCAGAAGTGGAAACATTAAACGCCATTACGGAACTAAACACGCAAGCACTTTAATGAGACTTACCACAGCAGTCTGGGGTCAGTGAGCGAAAAATACATGAGCTCAAAGCCCGGTGCATCAATTTATGCCTTGTACATTTATATAAACTGTGATAAAGAGACTTTTATTACAGTAGAAGACGCCTGCTCTAGAGAATGAGTGTAATCAGTGATTTATTCAGATTCGGATTAATCACTATAAATATAAAGCTTAGAAATAAAAGATGCTGATGGGAATACATGTCTATAAGCTCAGTCCAGCTCCAAGACTCAAAACCAGACCTGTAGGAGAGAGAGAGAGAGAGAGAGAGAGAGAGAGAGAGAGAGAGAGACAGTGATGCGTACACACAGAGAAAAACAGAACGATGACACACAGAGACAGAGAAAGACAGAGACAAAAAAAAAAGGGCTAGAAAGAGTAAATGGTAACGCTGGTTAAGTCAGATCGACTGGTTTTGAGTCATCAATTTACCACGATTAAAATGAGCAAAGTAAACAAAGTCATAAATAAATGAATCAGAGTCTGACTGCGAGCTCCTGCGTCAGCTCTCTAGAGTCACTGAGGTTCCTGAAAAGCAAACCGTACACACTGAACTGTTTAACTAGTAAGGATGGAAAAACATGTTGAAATTTATATCACGTATATTAAATCATCAGGACGCGTATCAGCAACTTTAGTACTTTTTACAAATGAGACAACAGAATACAAACCACGTGGAGCTGAATCATTACAGTTCTGCAGAAAAGCACAGACATGTGATGATATAATCAGACCCGAGTGACTTCTCTCTCTCTCTCTCTCTCTCTCTCTCTCTCTCTCTCTAAGAATTTCAGGTGTACATATTTAAGTTCAATATATTTATCGCAATATAAAACATAAGGATGTACATCATGTAGTCTTTTTACACCAGCAACATTTTACTTTTTCATGCCTTGGGGACTTGAAACGCTTCTACAGAAAAGCACAAGCATATGACTAACACATGGTGTTTCAGTGTGTGACACAACACCAGCAGTCAGAGACTGGAAGAAGAATCAGTTAATCAGTACCAGGGATCAGTGTAGAGATCGGTGTGAAGGATGGACGATTCAGAAACACATCAGAACCCACAGAGAGATACTTTCCCTTTCCCGCGCCACCTCGACCCTCCCTGACTGGAGCATCGCAGGGTCAGAATGTTACAGCTGATATATATAGTATTGAGATATATATATATATATATATATATATATATATATATATATATATATATATATATAAATATATATATAGTATACAGTATATATTGTATATGTAACGCACTCGTGTTACGTTTCTGAGAAATATTATTTGCACTTTGCTGCATATACAGTTGTTCTTTGCATAATCAATTAAACTGGCGCCAAGGAGGAATAAAGCAGAGAGATTCTGCACTCGCACACGGCTGTCACTCAACTTTATACTATATCACACTGAGACTGTATCATATAATAAACACCTCATCGACCCGCCCCTATTAACTACATACACACTACACACTCTGGATAAGAGCGTCTGTCTAACGCCTGGATGTAAATGTAAAGACACTGTGTGTATCCTCTTGAGACATGAACGAATAACGAATCTCCCAACTTCATTATATATATATATATATATATATATATATATATATATATATATATATGTGCTGTCCTGTTAGGTATACTTTTTCTTCCTGGTTGAAGACATTGATTAAATTTATATTTATATTGAGTTCTAAATGAAGAGAAGCATTAATTTTTCGGATTTCATTTATTTATTTTACATAATTAAAATAAATAATTTGACAACACAGGTAATATTTGACCACTGAATCATTTTAATATTAATATTATTTCACCCACAGTTCCATGATCTCACAGAAAGAAAGAAAGAAAAACAGGGAGACAGAGATAAGACAAGGATTTTTTTAAAAGAGAAAGAAAGAAAGAAAGAAAGAAAGAGGAGAAGGAGTGTGAGACACAAAACACAGACAGAAAAAAAGACAAATGATAAAGAGACAAAAACAGAAACACAGAGAGAAGGAGAGAAAGAAAAGGATTCATATACCCAGAGGAAAGACGGAGAAGAGACACGGAGACACAAAAACACAGACATAAATGATAGAAAGAGACAATAGAGACATGAGAAAGAAAGAAAGAAAGACATGAAGATGGAGACTGTTTATTGTAGGTGTTCTTCACTACAATAAGGATTAATAATTAAATGGAAAAAAACAATAATGATTGTAATCGTCGGTCTTTAGTATTTATAAATGTCTTACTGCTACATTACACTCCAGGGTTTAATACTGTGTCCTAATGTTCACACTAACTGCTGTATGATACACACGTCTCTCTTAGTCTGGATCTGAATTCATGTTAAATAACAAGAACATATGAAATAATATATAACAAAAACCTACAGTCAGGTGATCAGCTACGAGACATACGGAGGAGTGTCCAAGAAATTAATCACTAAATATAATGTTTAGAAATAAAAGATTCTGATGTGAATCCATGTCAATATGGTCAGTTCAGCTCCAAGACTCAAGCCCAGACCTGTAGGAGAGAGAGGGACATGATGAAGAGACAAAAACAGAAACACACAGAGAGAGAGAGAGAGAGAGAGACAGTGATGCATAAACACAGAGAAAAACAGCAGGACGAGAGACAGAGACAGGGAAAGACAGAGACAAAAAGGGATAGAAAGACAAAAAAAATTGAGACATGAAAAAGAAAGAAAGACATGAAGACAGAGATAAACAAGACAGAGAAAAATTTGAGAGAGAGAGAGTGAGAAGAAACAAAGACAGATACAGAAAGGGATAGAAAGAGACAATAAAGACATTTCAAAGAAAGAAAGAAAGAGATAAATGAGATGAAGAAAAAATTTGAGAGAAAGAGAGAGAGACAGCGATGCATATACATAGGGAAAAGAAAAAACATGAGAGACATGGT
>QNUK01000316.1:322500-555000 GCA_013621035.1 Clarias magur | reverse complement strand
TGGCTTGACAGTTTAAAACACACGTGAAACCCCTGGGTGTGAGAGGGAATTCCCCTCAGCGCCTGATCTCTCGCTTGAGTGGAAGGTAATTCACCCTGTTTACATGCTAAAAAACAATAATAATAAAAATGAAGCACCGGAGCATTAAGTTAAATGACGCGTGATCAATCAGTGTGAGATGTGAGACGAGTTTTACAGCAGCGACACACCATCAGGTAAAGACGGAGGAGAGTCAAAGCCCCGAGACGCCAATGAGTCAGAAGTGCACAGATTTTAGATATTGCATTTTATTTATTTATAGTCAATGTTTTATTCTTAATTTTTTAAATAATTTGTTTCATTTGCATTTTACTCATGTTTTTCTTTTTTCTTATGTGTTTTATGCTAATGTATGTACAAAGGATTATTATGGCCACATAATGTAAAAAAAATTGTACAATAAAAAAAAGTAAAATATTTAGAAAAAGGCGCAATACTTTAAGAAAAAAAAAACTAATTATTAAAATCATAACATTTCAAGGAAAATGTGCCACCTGTTTCAGAATATCTGTAAATTTTGGTGCAGGCTTCAGATTTTATTTTATTTTATCATAAAATCTCTATTAAATATATAATACCTGTATAATACCTGTTTGATATCCACCTAAGGTATTATTAGTTGGGTGATTCCCATGTAATGCATTATTACACACATGCTCCAGATACAGATATGTACGATACAATGTCTTGAAATTTGCAGAACTGTTGGAAATTACCTTAAAATCCCATTTCATTTATACTGAAGCTCCTGATTAGTCAACAACGATTTTGCGGAACTTTTCAGTCAAATGAAAGTAAACATTATGGATTTATTTTCCCCCAAAACTGACCTCGATATGATATGATATGATATGATATGATATCTGATCAACGTCTATAACTCTGACATTAGGTTTGTTAAAACATTTTCCCAGAGAAATTTGGAAGAAACACATGAGTGACTTTCGATCTTATTATCATCATCAAACTCCAGTGCTTTCTCACATTTACAGTCCATTATAAAACATTTATAACCCTCTGCACTATGACCCTGCAGAGTACGCGGGCGTGGCCTGAACTTCGACCATGAACACTTTCAGTAATGATGATCTTTTTACTTTCTCTCTCTCTTTCTCTCTGTGTATCAGGTGAGTCAGGTGAATCCCAGCACTGTGACACATAGGTATGTACATACAGTATGGAGTACCACATAGATTTTGAATTGAGGTTATTATAAAAGGTCAGGGCTGCCAAGGTCAGGTGACTTTGAAATGCTGCACTGTGTGCTGTTTTCTAAATAATGTTTAAATAATATAACTAATATAATTCATTATTACATTATTACCTATATACAACTTTTATTATTACCTTTACAGTATTATAATTGAGCACTATATACACTGTACAATATATTGTTAAAGTTTTTATTATCTATTATATATGATACATTATTTCCTACATCATAACTATACAATACAATATTCCCTCCTATGATACCTATACTATACATTGTGATACCTATATTATATTATACATTATGATACCTATATATATTAATATTATACATTTATATTAGATAATATACTTATGATACCTATTATATTATATATTTATACATTGTTATACCCTATATTATATTATATTATACATTATGATACCTATATTATATTATACATTATGATACCTAATTATATTTATTTACATTATGTATATTATATTATATTATACATGTGATAATATTATATTATATTATACATTATGATACCTTATTATATTATATTAATACATTAGATTATATTATATTATATTATACATTATGATACTATATTATTATATTATAATATGATATCTATATTATATATATACATTGATATCTATATTATATTATGATACTATTATTATATATATTATATTATGATATCTACTATCATTATGATTACTATATATACATTATGATATCTATATTATATTATATTATACATTTGATACTATATTATAATATTATACATTATATTATATTATATTATATTATATACATTATGATATCTATATTATATTATATTATACATTTGATACCTATATTATATTATATTATACATATGATATCTTATTATATTATATTATACATTATATATTATATATATTATTATATTATGATAATTATATTTAATATACATTATATCTTATAATTATTATACATTATGATTATATATTAATACATTTATGAATATCTATATTATATTATATTATACATTAATACCTATTTATATTAACATTATGATACCTTATATATTATATTATATTATAATATTATGATATCTTATATATTATATTATACATTATGATATATATTATATTATATTATCATTATATATCTATATTTATTATATTATACATTTATACATTAATATTTACATTATATAAATCTATATTATATATATTTGATACTATATTAATTATTTATGATATCTATATTATATTATATTATATACATACTTAAAAATATTATATTATACATTGTGATACCTATATTATATTAAACATTATGATATCTATATTATATTATACATTGTGATACCTATATTATATTAAACATTATGATATCTATATTATATTATATTATACATTATGATACCTATATTATATTATATTATACATTATGATATCTATATTATATTATACATTATGATACCTATATAACGTTTGTCCAGAAGACCTCCAGACATTGTTAATATAACGAGAGCGGTTTGCACACCATCGATGTCACCTGGCAGGTCAGGAGTCACGACTGAAATACACATGTGTGACCGATACTGACTTGACTGTACGAGTCACTGAAGCCATCGAGTTCAGTGTACAGTGTGACCTTTGCATTCAAAATGCCTGAGCGAGTCGAGAAACGGATCTGCATCAAGTTTGGCGTTAAGTTCAACATTCCTCCAGGGAAACTATTCGGATGATTTACTGCGCACTAATGGATGATGCAATGCGTTCAGCATGAATAAAAGAGCTTCAAAGGTGCTGTTGAATCTCTAACAATATAAAGTACACCTGAGGATGTTGAAGGTGTATATACTTTAGTGTTACAGTGATGGACAGTGCGAGAACTAAAAGTGTAATTAGAAGTTTATTGCATGTTTTATTGTCATGTCGTTACAGGGCTGGATACTTTCTGGACAGACCTTGTGTAACACTTTTCCACCTATATAATAAGATAGTACATAATCTATTATTTAGTGTATTCTGATACCTAGATAGCACACAGGTATTATTATTATATTAATATACAGAGCTTATAACATTACTATGTACAGTATGTCATGCATTAGTACCTATGATCCCTATATAATGTATTATTACGTAACTACATGGTACCTATTTAATGCGTAGTAACCTAAAGTATATTATATATTGAATTATTACATACTGTATATGATGCATATATGATACACTAATACCTACGGTAGAGCAAACAGTACCTGCAGTATGAGATTCTTGCATGTTAATTTGATACTTACAGCTGAAGTCAGAAGTTTACACACACATGCCAGATTATTTCACTTATACTTCACTACATCACTACTCCACTAGTCAGAAGTTTACATAGTCATAGTACAAGTTAAGAAAATGCTGGCATGGCTTTAGAAGCTTCTCATAGGCTAGCAGTAACTGGAGGTCTACCTGTGGATGAAGTTTGAGGTCGACCCTCAAACCCAGTGCCTCTTCCTTGACATTACAGGAAAATCGAAAGAAATCAAGGTTCTTCGTCAGAAACATTTATTCATCCTTGGGAACCATTTCCAAACGCCTGAAGGTCCAACGTTCATCCGAACCAACGTTACTACGCAAGCATAAACACCCACAGGACCACGAAGACATCATACCGCTCAGGAAGGAGACGCGTAGTTTGGTACAAAAAGTACAAATCAATCCCAGAACAACAGCAAAGGAGGCAACAGGTGCAAAAATATCTACTCCCACAGTAAAACGAGAGCGATAGCAACGTAACCTGGACGGCTGGTCAGCAAGGAAGAAGTAACTGAATGCTTTTCAGCTGCACATGGGGACAAACATCTTACTTTTTGCAGGACTGTCCTCTGGTATGATTAAAAAAAAAAAAGAAAAAAAAAAAGAACTGTTTGGATATAATGATGACATCGTTATGTCTGGAGATAAAAGAGTGAGACATGTGCGCTGAAGCTCAGCATCTGAACCGTGAAGCACGGGGGTGGCGGCATCATGTTGTGCCTTCTGGTGCTTTACTCCAGGAAGACCTGGTGAACTTCTACACAACAAGAGGGAGGATGATTATGTGGAAATATTGAAGCAACATCTCCAAACATTTGGATGCAAATGGGTCTAACCAATGATCAATCACACCAAGCATACTTCTAAGGTTCCCTAAGTGTGTGTGAGTGAGGAGGCCTGCACCAGGTACACCAGAATCAAACACTGGCCCCATGTGAAGGGGATGCGAACAAATACTACGTGTGGGTATGTTTGTCACGCATTGCGAAAAAACTGAGTTTAAATGTATGCGTCTAAGGTGTGTGTGTATTCCGACTTCACCTGCATGTGGTACGCTGTGTTGTTAGCTCTAGCACACCTCTGTGGGGTCATGAAGGAAAAGACCGAGTGACTCTGCCGGGTGTGAGATACACGCTGTGATCTGTTATCATTATCTATACCAATGATTAAACGTTCAAAACTATATTATCTTTAGCATTAGCGCTGACGGTGCTGTCGTCGTTTTCTCTCACCGCTGAGGGAGAAGTCCACGCTGGAGACGCCGAAGATGACGCTCTCTTTAGAGAACACGGCCACTTCACGGTCGGCCCTCAGGTCATACAGACGCACCTGAGACACAGGGGGACACGCGTCAGGGACACACACACACACACACACACACACGCCTGCATGCATGCATTCCTGCACTCAGTTAACACTGACCGATAACCTATGACCGTTAATTACACCGTTATGACGAGTTTATTACTCTCACCTTTACTCCACACGCTGCAACACCAGAGAGAGACGAGTTTATTCAGAACTCATTCAGCTCATGACTCAAACCTCACCATGATTCAGACACACACACACACACACACACACACACACACACACACACACTGGCATGAACTCTGAGCTGAAAACCATTACACGCACATCACACACATCACACACACTCGCCACACACTTGACACACCACCAGGCAAAATTATTCACTGGTTAAAGTTCAGTAATCACTGTGTGTTTTATTCTTTAGTTTTTATTACATGATATTGTTCTTATTATTATTCTTATTATATTTATTAATATATGTATTAGTTAAAATTTTATGATTGTAATTTTACTTTTTATATTTTCTATTATTATTCTTATTAGTAATTATTATAATAATATTGTATAAAGCTTGCAGTATAAACTTGTAGCTATTGATCTCAATAATACAAAAAACACAGAAATATAACACTTTTATATTTCTTATTTATTTATATTTTTGTGTTTTAATTAAGTTTATTTTATTTTAGTAAATGTATAAAATACATATTTGCATAAGGGGTGTGTGCGTGTGTGCGTGTGTGTGTGTGTGTGCGTGTGTGTGTGTGGGCGTGTGTGTGTGTGTGTGTGTGTGTGTGTGTGTGTGTGTGTGTGTGTGTGTGTGTGTGTGTGTGTGTGTGTGTGTGTGTGTATGTGTGTGTGT
Source organism: Clarias magur (assembly GCA_013621035.1). Classification (NCBI taxonomy): domain Eukaryota; kingdom Metazoa; phylum Chordata; class Actinopteri; order Siluriformes; family Clariidae; genus Clarias; species Clarias magur. The sequence goes on along the minus strand of QNUK01000316.1, from coordinate 549,278 downwards.
GTGAGAGAGAGAGAGAGAGAGAGACGAGTGCTGTTCAACACTGAGACACTCACTGTAGCATCATCAGATGCAGAGGCAAAAGCATCACCACTCGGGTAGTACCTACACACACACACACACACACACACACACACACACACACACACACACACACATAAAACAAAGGAAAGAGAAGTAAGAAATAAGAATCCTAAACAGGATTTATACACTAGATGCTGTGGTGTGCGTGTGTGTGTGTGTGTGTGTGTGTTTGTGCGTGCGTGTGTGTGACACTTACTTGACAGCATTGATGTCTGACTCATGGGTGTCAAAGGACTGAATGTTCTGACCGGAGCGCATGTCCCACACATTAGCCTTCTTATCACAGCCCTAAAGACACACACACACACACACACACAGACACACATTTTTCATACAGTGTTGTAAAAAGTATAGAATTATAAAACTCTTTCATTATACTGTATATTGTGTAGTGTGCATGTAAATAAAAGAAAATAACTTATACTATAATGATTATTATAATAAATATTAAACAAACATAATTAAAACATAAAAACAAAGAATATTTATATATATTACAATGTTTTCTGTATTATCAAAATAAATAAATAACTATATATTCATATTGTAAACTTTATACAATGTTTTCAAGAATAAACCACAATCCTGTACATATCAAAAGGAGCAAAACAACAGACAGACATAGACAGGCAGACAGACATAAATAAATAGACAGACAGACAAACAGGCAGATGGGTATAGACAGACAGGCAGACAGACACAGACAGACAGACAGACAGACAAAGACATATGTCTTTGTCTGTCTGTCTGTGTCTGTCTGCCTGCCTGTCTGTCTGTCTGTCTGTCTGTCTGTCTATCTATACCCATCTGCCTGTCTGTCTGTCTGTCTGTCTATTTATGTATGTATGGCAGACAGACAGACAGGCAGGCAGACAGACAGACATAGATAGACAGACAGACAGACACAGACAGACAGACAAAGACATACAGGCAGACAGACATACAGACAGACATAGATACACGGACAGACAAACATAGACATACAGGCAGGTAGGCAGACAGATATACAGACAGACAGACATAGATAGACAGACAGACAAACAGACACAGACAGACAGACAGACATAGACAGGCAGACAGACAGACAGGCAGACAGACAGACATAGACAGGCAGACAGACAGACAGGCAGACATAGACAGGCAGACAGACAGACATAGACAGGCAGACAGACAGACAGACAGGCAGACAGACAGACATAGACAGGCAGACAGACAGACAAAGACATATGTCTTTGTCTGTCTGTCTGTGTCTGTCTGCCTGTCTGTCTGTCTGTCTGTCTGTCTGTCTGTCTGTCTATCTATACCCATCTGCCTGTCTGTCTGTCTGTCTGTCTATTTATGTATGTATGGCAGACAGACAGACAGGCAGGCAGACAGACAGACATAGATAGACAGACAGACAGACACAGACAGACAGACAAAGACATACAGGCAGACAGACATACAGACAGACATAGATACACGGACAGACAAACATAGACATACAGGCAGGTAGGCAGACAGATATACAGACAGACAGACATAGATAGACAGACAGACAAACAGACACAGACAGACAGACAGACATAGACAGGCAGACAGACAGACAGGCAGACAGACAGACATAGACAGGCAGACAGACAGACAGGCAGACATAGACAGGCAGACAGACAGACATAGACAGGCAGACAGACAGACAGGCAGGCAGACAGACAGACATAGACAGGCAGACAGACAGACAGACAGGCAGACATAGACAGGCAGACAGACAGGCAGACAAGCAGATAGACAGACAGACAGACAGTGATAGATAGACAGACAGACAGAGATAGATAGACAGACAGACGGACAGAAGGACACAGATAGATGAATGGACAAAAGAAAGAAAAAGAAATAATTAGTATCTTAGTGGAATATATACAAGAAGGCGTCACAGATATCAGCCTCGGCACAGCTCTCTCCAGTGTAATGTGTGTGTGTGTGTGTGTGTGTGTGTGTGTGTGTGTGTGTGTGTGTGTGTGTGTGTGTGTGTGTGTGTGTGTGTGCGCATGTGCACTGACTCCAGAGACGAAGGTGTTTCCGGTCTCAGAGGGAGACAGGTCCAGTGACAGCACGTCAGCAGAGTGACCATGGAAACTCTGCAGCAGCTGCCCACTCTCCACATCCCATAATGCACAGGTCCCATCACCACTGGAGGTCAGGATCTACACACACACACACACACACACACACACACACACACACACACACACACACACACAGAGAGAGAAAAATCGAGAGAGAGAGAGTGAGAATCACACTACAGCTCCATGACTCAGTGTCTCCCTCTACAGTTGTCATGATGAACAGTTACATATGAGATGTAAAGAATTAGTATTTGTATTTGGTCACAGTAAAATAACCAGTAAGAATTAATACTAATTTAAATTAAAATAATGCTTGACTCTACACTACACCAGGCTGATGACATCATCAGTTCAGGATATTCCCCAAAACCGGGTTACTTCTGCCAGGCGGTTACGACACTGCATGTCAATATATCCCTGATATTGTAATGCAATGTTCTGCAATAACCTTTAAAAACTTTCCTTAAATCTCATGGAAATCTCACAACACCACACTTTTAATATTTTGCTTTTGTTCTTAGGGTTAATGATTATATAGGGAATGATTCGATTGGTTAATGATTTATAATAGAATTTATTGCCTAAGACTGTTTTGTTTAAATATAAATGAAATATAATATCTTTTTTAAATAAACCTTTGAACTTTTTTGCTGTCAGTTTGTACACAATCATTTATATTGTGATGAATATCAAGTACATTATATAAAGATACCACAGGTAGAGACTCAGTGTCGGTTTTACAAAGCTAACACAGTATTAAATACAGGGGGGTGCCAATAATTTTAAAACTCTTCCATATATAAAAAAAAAATCAAAACACTGTTCCAGTCATGTGTCGATTATTTGATATGGTCATTTTCATTCAGGGTGTCAAAACTTATTGTAGTGGCCAGAATCAGAGAAAAGGTAAAAATTACAATAAGGATAAATAAGGTTAATTATAAACATGATAAATATAGTGTGGTGTAAACTCCGGCGCGCTCCTGAGGCGAAAAAACGCTGGAGTGTGAAAGACCTTTCAGTTCTGCTTTTAGCTTTTCACTTTCGCTGCAGAAGTGCGAGCCGTAAATGACATAAGAGACACGTGTGTATGTGTGCTCTAGGGACATGAATACAGTAACCTCGGGTTAAGGACAAATATAGCCTTAGATCACATCGATGGAAAATTTACACTGAGGAAACACTGACTGCGGGGGAAAACACCCAAATTTATTAATGACCTTAATCACTTGCTCATGACAGACTGACAGGAACCTGACAAGAAACTGGTAGGAACCCGGCAGAAAGCCGGCAGGAATCTGACAAAATGGCTAAAGAAAGCTGACAGGAACCTGCCAAGAACACGACAGGAGGCCAGCAGAAACCTCACAAGACCACGACAGGAAGATGGCAGAACGACTTCAGGAAGCCAACAGGAAAACCAAGGTAAAACCAAGATGGCGCCGGTGAGGTCGGCTGCCGTCACGACTGCTCCGACCGACTTTACTTTGTTTTCGTCTTTTTATTTAATTTCTAGTAACTTTAATCCGGCCAATTCATCACAATTGAATGCATTAGGTACGATAGAGATGCTCTTATTTCTATTGGTCTACAATGTACTCACAATTCGACGTTTTTGACTCCGGATCCGAGCTGGCCGAGTGAGATCCTGAGGGAAAACAAAGGACGCGACGCGAAGCGGCGGCCCCGAGGAAAACGAGCCGGCGTCAGGAACAGGCTGAGAGCCCGTGCACACCACACTCCTCTGCCTAGTATCTTGCTCGCCAACGTCCAGTCACTGGAGAACAAACTCGATGACCTCAGGGCCAGGATAAAGTTCCAGAGAGACATTCGGGACTGCAATCTTCTCTGCTTCACCGAGACATGGCTGAACCCAGCGGTGCCGGACCACGCCATCCAGCCGGCCGAGTTCTTCTCGGTTCACCGCATGGACAGGACAAGGGACTCGGGAAAGACAAGGGGAGGCGGCGTGTGTTTAATGGTGAACAGCGGCTGGTGCAACAGCGCGAGCGTTGTTCCTCTCGCACACTCCTGCACACCCAACCTGGAACTATTGACCATCAAGTGTCGTCCTTTTTATCTTCCTCGGGAGTTTACATCGGTCATAATCAGCGCCGTTTATATTCCGCCACAAGCGGATACGGACACTGCCTTATGCGAGCTGCATGAGGCACTCACACAGCACCAGACACAGCACCGGGACGCTGCGCTTATTGTGGCGGGGGACTTTAACAGTGCCAACCTCAAACGCGCAGCGCCGAACTTTCATCAGCACATCACATGCCCAACCAGGGGTGAAAGGACACTGAACCATTGTTATACAACAGTCAAGGACGGCTACAAGGCACAATCTCGTCCACCGTTTGGGAAATCCGACCATGCCGCCATCTTCCTCATGCCAAAATATAAACAAAGGCTTAAACAGGAACTTCCGGTTCAGAGGGAGGTCGCGCGCTGGACGGACCAATCGGTGGCCGCGCTTCAGGACGCACTCGATGACGCAGACTGGGACATGTTCCGGAACAGCTCCGATGAAACCTTGTCGTGGGATTCGTCGGGAAACTAGCGGATGATACCGTGCAGAAAACGACCATCAGAACGTTTCCCAATCAGAAGCCGTGGGTGGATAAAACCATCCGCGACGCTCTGAGATCTCGCGCCGCTGCCTACAACGCGGGACTTGCATCGGGGGACATGAACCAGTACAAGGCGGCGTCCTATAACGTCCGGAAGGCGGTTAAAGAGGCGAAGCAGCGCTACGGAAGGAAACTAGAGTCACAACTCCAACAGAGTGACTCTAGGAGCCTGTGGCAGGGACTAAGGACAATCACGGATTATAAAACACCAACATCCGGTATGACGAACGCGGACATGACTCTGGCAGACGAGCTGAACACCTTTTATGCTCGCTTCGAGGCTGCAGCTAAAGATGCTAGCGTTGCTAATGCTAGCGGCGCTAACGGCTGCAGAGAGGAAGTCACTGCCAGCACCGGAAACGCGTTCATCATCTCCGAGCATGACGTGAGGAGAGCCTTCAAGAGAGTGAACATCAGGAAAGCAGCAGGACCAGACGGCATCTCAGGTAGAGTCCTCAGAGCCTGCGCAGACCAGCTTGCTCCTGTGTTCACAGAGATATTCAACCTATCCTTATCTCAGTCGGTGATCCCCACATGCTTCAAAGAGTCCATCATTGTTCCTGTTCCGAAGAAACCACATCCTGCTTCCCTCAATGACTATCGACCTGTAGCCCTCACATCAGTGGTGATGAAGTGCTTTGAACGGCTGGTCAGAGACTTCATCATCTCTTCACTACCCAACACTCACTACGACCCACTACAGTTTGCATACCGCCCGAACCGTTCCACAGATGATGCCATCTCTCATCTCCTCCACACAACACTCACTCACCTAGACACTAGAAGGGGGAATTATGTTAAAATGCTTTTCATCGACTACAGCTCAGCATTTAATACCATAATTCCCTCCACACTCACCACCAAACTGTAGCATCTGGGACTCAGCTCATCTCTATGTCAGTGGATCTCTAATTTCCTAACTGGGAGACCACAGGCTGTAAGGATGGGTGGACACGCCTCAGCCTCTCTCACTCTCAGCACTGGAGCCCCACAGGGCTGTGTTCTGAGCCCCCTGCTGTACTCTCTGTACACACATGACTGTGCGGCCACTACCAGCTCCACCACCATCATCAAGTTTGCTGACGACACCGTCGTGGTGGGCCTGATCTCTGACAACGAAGAGACGGCCTACTTGAAGGAGATTGGAAATCTGGAGAACTGGTGCCAGAGGAACAACCTTCTTCTAAATGTCAGTAAAACAAAGGAGCTGATAGTGGACTTCAGCACTAAGCAGGAGAGGAACTACCAGACCCCGTCATCAACGAGAGCCCAGTGGAGAGAGTGGACTGCTTCAAGTACCTCGGTGTTCACATCACGCAGGACCTATCATGGTCCTGTCACATCAACACCGCGGTGAAAAAGGCCCGACAGCGTCTCTACCACCTCAGACGCCTGAGAGACTTCAGACTGCCCTCCAAGGTGCTCAGGAACTTTTACTCCTGCACCATAGAGAGCATCCTGACGGGAAACATCGCAACCTGGTTCGGGAACAGCACCATGCAGGACAGACGAGCCTTACAGAGGGTGGTGCGATCAGCTGAGCGCATCATCCGAACTGAGCTCCCTGACCTGCACTCTGTCTACAGTAAGCGGTGCTGGACCAAGGCCAGGAAGATCATGAAGGACCTCAGCCACCCCAGCAATGGACTGTTCTCTCTGCTGCGGTCTGGGAAGCGCTTCCGCTGCCTCAAGGCCAATACAGAGAGACTGAGAAGGAGCTTCTTCCCGCAGGCGATACGGTCTCTCAATCAAACCAACACACTGGACTAAACACCTTTGCATTTTCATGCACACAACAGAACGGACAATTATGTCAATGCACATTGCACATATATGCACATATGCACATTTTGCACACTTCAAGGACTTCTTTTCACACCCCCCTCATCTCATTAAAAAACTTCCTCAAGTTTTCACAGACTATAGTCGCAATATATTACATCACATCCCACTTCTGACAAGAGCACATTTTTTTCATACTTCAGATTTTATGTATATATATATATTTTGTAACTTTGTTGGAATCTGTTTTATAGGTTCCTTTTGTAAAAATTATTTAAGGTCACGGAGCGGTCGTATAAGCATTTCACTGCATATCGTACTGTGTATGACTGTGTATGTGACAAATAAAATTTGAATTTGATTTGAATTTGATTTGAATTTGGAACCTGGCAAGAAGATGGCAGAAAGGCTACAGGAAAACTTAAGAGCATCTGTCAAATACATCAACGTAAAATCTAAATGTAAACTGACAGGAACCTGACGAGAAACAACAAGGACCAGGAAGCCATCAGGAAGCTGACAGTGACTCCAACATTCACTCTGTACATCAGTAATGAGCTGAAAAGCAGCACCACGCTGAGGCCTGAGCTGGATGAGCTGAAGCAGCAGACGACTGGTGATTTCTGCGTTCCTGCGCTCTCTCTATCCTCGGTTCCTGCTGTTCTCAGCTGACCTGAGTGGAACCTGATGTGGGTTTCTGCTCCTGGAGCTCATTGTCTCATCACTCACAGTATTGTGAGACACTCTTCTCTTCAGCTTGTGTGTAAAGAGTGACTATTTGAGCTCCAGTCGGAGGTCCTTACCTCATTATAGCTTTAATTTTCTCTTTATCTCAAACTTTTCCTTTTCGTTTTCTAGACATGTCTCTTGTTTGCACCCTCGACTTTGGTAATTGTTTGGTTTCTTAAGGTTTGCTCCAGTTTGCAGAAAGATTAACTTAAGCCTTATTTTAATCCTTAGTTTAATATTTTATGATGCATCATATTTGAAATGTATAATGTTTATCAAGGGATACTTAAAAACATGTACACACACACACACACACACACACACACACAAACACACACACACATACACATACACACATACACACACACCTGCATATCAGAGTTGGTGAAGCTGCAGGATGAGAGATAGTTGGTGTGAACGGCCACCTGCTTCCTCTTCGAGGCCAAATTCTCAGTCTTATCCAGAGACAGAGGATAGATAGAGCATTTATTGTCCAACCCACTAATAGAGAGACAGAGAGAGAGAGAGAGAGGGACAGAGAAAAGAAAGAGAGAGAGAGAGCGAAACAGAAAAAAAGACAAAGATGAAGAAAGAAAGAGAACCGAGAAACATAGAGAAAGACAGAGAGAGACAGAGAGAGAGAGAGAGAGAGAGAGAAACACAAAGAGAGATAGGAACAGAAACAGACATATAGACAGACAGATAGAGAGAGAGTGAGACAGACAGACAGACAGACAGACAGACAGACAGACAGACAGCGAAAAATGTCTTTAATGTCATTACAGTGATGTAACATTTAAAAAAAATTATTAGAATAATAAACATTATTACACAAACAATAATAGATTTGTATTATATTTTATTCTGTTTTTCTCACATAAGGCTGTAAATGAAATATTAATAGCAGCCATTTTATACAATCACATGTTAATGTAAGCCACACCCCCCTTATGAGCTTCAGATCTGTGAGCGCTGAGGTTCCTCACACACTCACGCTGTTCTCAGATCAGTAGTGCAGAAAGCACTTACCCACATGCTATCGCACAGCCAGAGGGGGCGTATGCGCACGCTAACACCCACGTACACGGCATGGTGACCCCGTGCTCCTGTAACACACACGGGTGCACACAAACTGTTTAGTGATCCATCAATCCATGTAGTTAACAGTAATAGAACCAACAGTACCTTGTTTGTGGTAAAGGCGTCCCAGACAATCACCTTCCCGTCCTAAAACAAAGGATAAAATTAAAAGCAGGTGTCTATCTCCATCTGAAACATTAACTCCACCTTAAACATTAACTCCACCTTAAACATTAACATTAATTCCACCTTAAACATCAAAACTCTGCCTTAAATATTAACTCCACCTTAAACATTAACTCCACCTTAAATATTAGCTCTGACTTAAACATTAACATTAACTCCACCTTAAACATTAACATTAACTCCACCTTAAACATTAACATTAACTCCACCTTAAACATTAACTCCACCTTAAACATTAACATTAACTCCACCTTAAACATTAACTCCACCTTAAACATTAACATTAACTCCACCTTAAACATTAACTCCACTTTAAACATTAACTCCACCTTAAACATTAACATTAACTCCACCTTAAACATTAACATTAACTCCAGCTTAAACATTAACATTAACTCCACCTTAAACATTAACTCCACTTTAAACATTAACTCCACCTTAAACATTAACATTAACTCCACCTTAAACATTAACTCCACCTTAAACATTAGCTCCACCTTAAACATTAGCTCCACCTTAAACATTAGCTCCGTCTTAAACATTAACATTAACTCCACCTTAAACATTAACTTCACCTTCAATATTAGCTCCGCCTTAAACATTAACTCCACCTTAAACATTAACATTAACTCCACCTTAAATATTGACATTAACTCCACCTTAAACTTTAAAACTCTGCCTTAAATATTAACTCCACCTTAAACATTAACTCCGTCTTAAATATTAGCTCTGACTTAAACATTAACATTAACTCCACCTTAAACATTAACTTCACCTTAAACATTAACATTACCTCCACCTTAAATATTAACTCCACCTTAAACATTAACTCCGTCTTAAATATTAGCTCTGACTTAAACATTAACATTAACTCCACCTTAAACATTAACATTAACTCCACCTTAAACATTAGCTCCACCTTAAACATTAGCTCCATCTTAAACATTAGCTCCGTCTTAAACATTAACATTTACTCCACCTTAAACATTAACATTAACGCCACCTTAAACATTAACTCCACCTTAAACATTAGCTTCGTCTTAAACATTGACATTAAGGTGGAGCTTAAACATTAGCTCCACCTTAAACATTAGCTCCGTTTTAAACATTAGCTCCGTCTTAAACATTAACATTTACTCCACCTTAAACATTAACTCCACCTTAAACATTAGCTCCGGCTTAAACATTAACATTAACTCCACCTTAACATTAACTCCACCTTAAACATTAACTCCACCTTAAACATTAACATTAACTCCACCTTAAATATTGACATTAACTCCACCTTAAACATTAAGTCCACCTTAAACATTAACATTAACTCCACCTTAAATATTGACATTAACTCCACCTTAAACATTAAGTCCACCTTAAACATTAACATTAACTCCACCTTAAATATTGACATTAACTCCACCTTAAACATTAAGTCCACCTTAAACATTAACATTAACTCCACCTTAAACATTAAGTCCACCTTAAACATTAACATTAACTCCACCTTAAACATTAACATTAACTCCACCTTAAACATTAAGTCCACCTTAAACATTAACATTAACTCCACCTTAAATATTGACATTAACTCCACCTTAAACATTAAGTCCACCTTAAACATTAACATTAACTCCACCTTAAACATTAAGTCCACCTTAAACATTAACATTAACTCCACCTTAAATATTGACATTAACTACACCTTAAACATTAACTCTGTCTTAAATATTAGCTCTGACTTAAACATTAACATTAACTCCACCTTAAACATTAAGTCCACCTTAAACATTAACTCCTCCTTAAACATTAAGCTCGCCTTAAAGCTTAACATTAACTCCACCTTAAACATTAACTCCGCCTTAAACATTAAGCCCGCCTTACAGCTTAACATTAATTCCACCTTAAACCACTTGTCTATTTCAAGTTTATTAAATCCTTCTTGTTCAGTATGATAAACTGCTGTGTGTGCGTGTGTGCGTGCGTGTGTGCGTGTGTGTGTGTGTGTGTGTGTGAGACCTGTGAGGAGCTGACGATGCGTCTCTTATCGCTGCACCAGTCCATACACAGCACTTTATTATTGTGACCCTTCAGCGTGCGGCGACACTTCAGTGTGAACACTCCCAGAGCGTCCACCTTCTCCGCCACCTGATTCACTATCATCATCATCATCATCATCATCATCATCATCATCATCATCAGTATCATCATCAACTTTCAAAACTTTTAAGGAGGCTTATTTGGTGAGATTGTACTTGAAGTTTTTGCAAACTAAATGAAATAGTTTAATAAAACTAGACAGCAGGAGTAGAAAAATCTCTGCAGCAGCCTTAAAAGCGCACGACCATTTTACTGCTTGTACACCGTGTTAATATAAACACCAGTCTGATATCTCTGAATGCGGCTGTTACTGTGCTTGTTAGTCACTAGGTGATGGCGGTTTGGGACGTGGCCTCTGATACTCACACTCTGCATCGTGCAGTTTGGCTCTCTCCTGCTCCAGTTTAACCTTTAAACACTCCACTTCAGCATTCAGTGACGCCACGCTCTCTCCCTTCCCCAGAGCCTGACACGCCATCTGTAAAAGCAGAGAGAGAGACGGATAGAGAGATTAAAGTAAACTATAGAAGAATCACGATGTCCTAGAAGCTTAAACACAACAGATGTCCACAAAGCATGAAAACACCAACGCCATGTGACACAGATCTGTTTCTTCCTTTTTATAACAGTGTTATATGAAGAACAGCACCAATTTCCTTGAGTTTAATCTTTTCAGGTCTGATTTGGGTCACTTCCATACACACACATGTGCTCCTAAATCAGGTCCAGGTGTAATAATTTGCAATGTGATGTCAGTCTGAATTCATTCTTTTTTATATCAATAATAATTTAATGCAAGGAAAGATGGGAGACAAGTAGAAAGGACCATTTGGGTGAAGGATCGTTGAGGTAATGAAAGAAAAATCAAAAGAAAAATCAAAGAAGTGGTTAAATATCACGTTATCATTATGTTTCTTTTCTATTTTCTAACATTAAGCATTCATTTCTAGGAAGAAGTGTAATCATCCACCAACTAAAATGATAAACGTAATGCTTGAAAACAGGTCATTAGTCTGGAAATGTCCACATAATTAAAGAAATTTATGAATAAATCTAACTAAAGTTAAGATATTTTCTCTGGCTGTTATTTTTGCAGTAAAAATTTTATTTTCCAACATTGTCTTTCCCAGAACAAACCACTAAAAAGGGACGCACTGTATTAGCTTCATGGTTACTACGTAAGGAACGAGAAACAGCTAACAAACACGACTTCTTCGGGGGTCCACCCTCACTAGAGCTCCAACACTTCAGGTAGAACTTCTCCCAGGTCACCACCTTTTAGTGCTGTTTATTTAAACATCTGCTGTCTAAATTAAAAACAGTTAAACCAGCGATCTCATTAATGAGTCAAATCAGTTCAATAACGTCTTCTATAAAAGACAAAACTACAGGGGACAGTTATGAAGTCTTCTTTAAAATAGAAAAATTAAATACAATGTGGATAAAACAAAACAAACAAACAAACAAACAAACATTAGGGTCCATCCTAACACATCAAGTCACATGTCATCTACAGTTAATAAATAAATAAAACAAACATCAAAACATCAAAGTGCACATAATATACACATCTAATAACATTAATAATAATAATAAGAGTAGTTTAATAAAAGTAGTAATAAAAGTCTGTCGTATATATAGATATATATGTTGTAAATATATACCTCTTTATAAAGTCTATTAAAGTGATGCTGGTGAAGCTCTGAGTTTAATCCTGCACTTGCTGTCACTCCAGCGTGTGGAGAGAACACTGGACCTGACTACAACAACATCAGGGAGGATCTGAGGATCTGCACATCTGTCTTACCTCCACACCACTAGTTCTCATCTCTGATTAGATTTCCTGGATTATTTGGGTGTAAACACAGAGGTACTGCTAAAGTGCGGAGCTGAACAGAGTGGATTTTATTAGTTAAGAAGGACTCGAGGAGAACATCACCCCTGATCTGAACAGAGCTGATGGTTCGGTCCTGCTCGTCTAAGACCAGAGTGGACGCAGCAATCAGGGTCTCTAATGCAGCTACAGTATGGAAAACAAAACTGTGTATATGTAAATACTGTATGGAAGTTAAAATTATAAATATAATGTTGACTTTCAGTGACTGAAGGATGCAAAAATGTAAAATAAATAAATATATATATATATATATATAGTACAACAAAAGCATCTCTATAAAGTAGCTCTGAGAACACGTGTCATACATGAGACGATAAGATATGGGTTATTTTTAAAAAGGCTGTTAGTGTGTGTGTGTGTCTATGTGTGTGTGTGTGTGCGTGTTTGTGTATGACAAACATTTTACTTGTGATTATGTGAGTAACGTGTGATTTCACGGAAAACCAACACAGTGCTAAAATTACATCAACAAAAATTAACTATTAAAAAAAATTGTTGTGTGAAAATATATGAATCATATGTAAAAAAAAAATTAGATGAATATAATGCATGTACAAACATTTAATAATAATAATAATAATAATAATAATAATAATAATAATATGAACCATGCTTATAATACAACCAAATGTGGATGATAAATAAATGTGTAAAACAATCATGTGAAAAATAGACAAAGAAAAAAAAGGAAAAAAAAAAGAATCAATGAACTAGCCAAGAAATTATTAAAAAAATTAAATAGCTTTTTGGAAAATAAATTAATAGTGTTTTTATTATAAGCAGTAGGACATTTATAAAACAAATCAAATGAAATGTTGAAAAAACACACAAAAAAATTTTATGCCGAAATAAAATAATTTAAATAATTAAAAAAAATATATATATATGAAACATTTAGAAAAAAAAAACACACAAATGAAAACTTTTTTTTTTTTTTTTTTTTTAAAAGAAAGAAAACTATTTTTAAAAATGAATGATATCACAGTAAATTACTCACATGTTAAAATAAGTCTAAAGTATCTGGTGTAAATTTCTTCTTTCTGCAACTGTGTGACTAAGGTGACTTTACTGAAATGGGAAGTAAACAAGAGTCTCCTGCAGGAGTGTGTGAAAGGTGTATGAAAGGGCGTGGTACCTTCTCCACACACAGTGAGCAGAAGTTGACCGGCTCATTCTGCAGGTAGATGTTCATCAGAGGTTTGTTCTGGCTGCAGTTATCACACGAGCCGAACGTGATCGCTAAAAACGTCTGGTCACACATGGTGCTGAGGGCAACGTTACAGAACATTACACACACACACACACACACACACACACACACACACACACAAAATATTTGCTGCAACTATTTTTTCATTCGTATTTAGAATCACTTCTACTTCAAAGCTCCGCCTTTAAACTTCAAAGCTCCCCCTCTTTCACACACTCTTAGAACATTAAACATGTAAACACTAACCTTATGGCTTTAATTACACTTTAATTTCTTATCAACACCTAGCCAGTGTCTGATCGACAACACTTAACAACTTCAGTTTTTTTTTTCTCCTTTTATAAATCTTTTATATCTAGTTTTCCTCACTTGCACTTTAAACATGACTTGCTGGAATGCACAGTATGTTTATTCTTATAATTCTTCTCCCCTTTGAACAAGTGGATCAACAAACAAGCTGAAACTCAACAAAAGTGATTCTTGGACAATCTATAGAATGAAATCAGCACTATATTAAGTAAGTAAAAGTAAAAGTATAGAGTAATAAAGTCTCAGTTTACCTCTGAAGTGAGCTCTGTCCGTAGGTGTGTGTGTGTGTGTGTGTGTGTGTGTGTGTACTGTTAGTGGACTGTGAGTGTTTGAGATGCTGAGACACAGATACACTAATCTGCTTACAGAAGATTGTGCAGGTATTACAGCCAGAAATAGCAGCCGAGCTCTCGGAAAAACACACACACACACACACACACACACACACACACACACACACACACACACACACACTGTACGTCAGAGGAATACTACATACTATAGACAAGAAATCTAACCAGATCAGATAAACTGTAATACAGTATAACTGTATTGTATAGCTCATCTAAATAGAAAATATTTATTCCCTCTATAATTACTCTATATATTTGTTTAGATTGTATCGTAGGCACAGTAGTTTGGTTTATTCAGTGTATCACCCTTTCAGGTTAGTAAACAAAAACAATTAGTAAAGAATAATAGACAGTTATGTTGTTGCTGACGGTGATGTACTGTACAGTCAGGCCAAGAAATGAACAGATTCTTTGCCTTGTCCTTATTCCCTAATCACTGCAGTGTGACAGAGTCTAGACTCGATCAGGTGTAATGAGTAACTTAGAGATGATTTAAAATATTAAAGGTATGAGGAGGCTCAGCAGACGTGAGCTTGGGATCCTCAGCACCGTAACGTCCCACACAGCAATGACCGCTGGACTGAAACCCCCGGGTCCGTGCTGATGCCCTCAGCGATGTCGGGTTGGACAGCTGTAAGGACACCGTTTCATCTAAAAGACTTGAGCATCCATGCATTTTGGTTTCTCCTATAAATACTGTACTGTGCATATTAACCCACAAGTAGATTTGGCCATGCCACATGGGTGGGAGTGGCTTTCTGTCTGTCTGTCTCTCTCTCTCTCCTGTCTGTAACATAGCGACCAGTGTGCTGATGGATGTGGAAGTGGGCAGATAGCACTTTTTTCGCCAGTGTGTGATGCCACCCTGTTACACAGCATATGCAGCAGTTTTGTTTTTAAAGATGAGGTTTGACATGTCTCAGGTGCCTCCTTCATTTCACATACTGTACGAGTATGTACACACACACACACACACACATACACACTTGGCAGGATTTGTGTTATTAAAGGCCATTATCTGTATAGCAGGATTTTTATTTTTGTATTTATTAATAAGTATAATCTGCATCGCTAAAGCTAGCTAGCTAGCCGGCTAACACAGGCAATAATTATATATTATTTACACATGTGTATATCTACTGTAGGTATCTGGTTAACAATCTCTTGATTGAATGACAAAGTCTGCCAAATTATTTAGCTAATGACAGCTAGCCAGAATTAAACCACAATTATTAACACATTCCCAGCAGTTTATGACAGCTGTACAGTACTGTGAGCTTTTACTACGTCTCAGAAAGTTATTTAATCGTAGCCAGCTACCTAGCATTAGCACTACTGAATATATAGCTGCCTTTAAAAGATTCACAGAAATGCATGTTAGCTCACGTGTGCTACACAACTGCTAGCACTAAAATTGGCCAGAATGGCCTTTATTAAAGTCTGCCAGATGATTCATGGCTAGCATTAGCAATGAGCATTATGACCATTTATAAACATGACTTTTCTTTTCTTCAGAAAGAATGATTAAAGTCATATGAACTAATTAGCCAGCTAGCAAGCATTAGCAATGAAGATTACAGAGATTTTTTTTTTTTTTTTTTTTTACAATTTGAAACTCCTCTCAGAAATCTTGTCAGATTTGCTCATGTTAGCTATCTGGCTAGTGTTAGCTATAGAGATGAACAGTTATACTGTAAATCTGAAACTTTGTCAGGTTAGCTTGCTGTATGTTAGCTGTTAGCACTGAGAAAAAACACACAATTGTAATGTTTCTAAAATATTTTTCATAAACAGACATTTATTTGATCTCTTTGTCCATGTGTCAGGTAGAATCCAGTTCAATTCGGTTTGTACTGATTCAAACTGGTTTCCAGGTTTATATATTGATTATTTTAAGCACATACAGTATATGAACAGAAAAATGCTTCTTTTTTTTTTTTTTTTGGTTTTAGATTTATAGATGCCACGATAGCTGATGTTAGCTAGCTAGCCTCCAGAGTGCATATGATTATTTAGAAAATCTGTCACACAAGTGTGCATTAGCGAGCATGCTAATATTACTGACACAGACTGTGTATATTTAGCAATACGACTTAAAAACAAGTCTTATCAGATTAGCATACGGAAGCTAGCTGGCTAATAAAAATCCAAAAGATGGACTATATAAATGAATCTACTACATTTCTAGACCTTGGTGAATAAAAAAACAAAAAAACAAGAGACCCAACATGTGGTGCTTATTATTTATTTATTTGTTTATTTTTTATTGGACTCGAACAGGTTTGGACATTTCGTACGTGATCATTACAGCTACAGAGACTTCACAAGGTCTCCTCGGACGGACCGGAGGAGACGATCGCTCTCACGTGGCTTTCAGCAGGACCGACCTTTTACAGTTCAGGGGAAGAGTAGCGTTTCTGTCAGCGCTAACGATGCTAAATAAGACTACGCTTTTATACAGGCGTGAATGAACTGTACAGCGGCGTGACACACTCGCACATTCAGTCAGAAATGCAACAGAATGGATTTAGTGCAAGTCGTTACTAATTCAGCAGGTCTTTGGGGATCTCACACACACACACACACACACACACACACACACTTGTACAGGCTATAGTGTAGTGCAGGATGGTGGTTTAAGAAGCAATGACACATGGCTAAGAGGACATTTTAGCTAAAAATCTTAAACGTTTATATGAAGTGAAATCAGATTCACCAGAACTCTGTGTGTGTGTGTGTGTGTGTGTGTGTGTGTGTGTGTGGTGTTAAAACGTTTACTCGAATGATGTCACAAAAGCTTTCAGTGTGAAATGTTTAAGAAAGTTTAAAATTTGGAAAACTTACATTTATAGTTTGGATTTGTCAAAAGAAGTGATGAAACTCATACCAGGTGCATGAAATTTCATTTGTTCCTTAATTGGTTATTTCTGTGTAACATTCTGAGGATCAAATGTGAACGTAAGATTTAAATACATTTTACGCCAAATTATAATAATTATTTTGACGTTCTGGTGATTCTGCTGTAACTTCATATTTAACATCCGGTATGTTTTTGTGTTACGTTTGTCTAACTTACAAATAAAATGTAGCTTTTATTTACTACATGAGCGTTACACAATCAGCTTAACAAACATTAGCAAATGCATGTTTGAGCGTGCGTGCGCGTGCGTGTGTGTGTGTGTGCGCGTGTGTGCGTGTTGTGGCTGAGTGTACTGTACAGAATAAAGTGAACAACATTGTTTTTATTAATATTTCTCCCCAGCAAGTAGCTAAAAAGTGCATATCGAACTACAACCACGCAGCACTGTTTACAACATCAGGAATCAGCAAACAGGAAGTGATGTCGACAGGTAAGGGGGTCATTCCAAAAAACAACAACAACAGCAACAACAACAACAACAAAAAAAAAACGATGATAATAATAACAAACAAAACACAAGTCAATCAAAAATATGGATGAATACTTAAATCAGGGATGCACAATCCGATAACGTGATAAAGTTGTGTCTATATATAATATACTGAAGCATTGATCATCATCCGATATTCACATATTTTTCTTTTTTTTTTTTTTTTTTTTTAAATCGTAACCTGAGCAGCTAGTGAAGGTACTTTACTTTAAAAAGCTGTCCGTTCTGATTGTTTTTTGTTTTCTTTCAGCTAACGATGACATACAAGACGATCTCAACACTGTTCGGCATGAATCTCTGCCATCATTCATAAATATCGGAACGCCATCGAGTGTTCACAGCGTTAACCGATAGAATCATTTATTTATAAGGGGACTTATTTATATCGGATCGGTGCATCCCTAACAGACGTCTTCTCCCCCTAAGTAAAGAACCGAAAGTGCATTATTAACTTACAACCTTCCAGCTTCACACAGGAAATCAGCTTCTCAGTGATGATGATAGTAAACAGGAAATGATGTCGCCTGAATGTTTCTACTCCACACTAAGGCCCGTTGAAATGTAGTGAACAATAAATAGGACATAATGTTAACACTTCAGCATCCAGTCGTTTTATAGATATAGATATACATTTTGTTCTGGTGCAGTTTCACCTCTTCTGAGTTTGAGTAAATGCATGAAACGAATAAAAACAACAACAACAACAACAAAAACAAACAAACAAACAAACAAACAAACAGATGGTCCTGAAAAACCAGAGCGAACTCGCGCTCGTGTAGGACGAACAATGAAGCGTCACTTCACACTGATCAGCTGACGCTCCATGATGGAGAAGGATGAGATAAAATCCAGTACTGCTGAACAGAGTAAGGCATTTAACAGCAATGTGCGCGCTATATGGGACTATGGTTCTTGCTCCTGGGTCTCTCCGGCACAAACAAACAAAAACAAAAAGCCCTGCATATCTTACATCATCATCGTTAACGGAACATGCTGTCGTAGTGAAATGTTTTAAACTGCTGATGTAATACTGCTTTCATTCACATGTCAATAAAAAGTACGGAAACCTTACATGCCAGAAAATGTAAAAATGTAGAGAGGGAGATTTGCTTCATCTGTTTATCGTTGATGCACGAGTGTGATTTAGGTACGTGTTCCTGGGGCGACATGGGCGGAGCAGCGTACGACGGACGAACTGCAACCTCGACCATGTGACACCTTGACGCTGAGCGCGACATGCTGGTTTTAATTACACAACACAGCTGTTACTGCTATTAGAGCGCAAAGACGTTACTAACTGCTAACCGAATAACGTTAGCACAATTAACAAAAAGTCTAGAACGCGCACAAATTTGGCAAAGTTAAAACCACAGAGGTGAAAAGAAGGACGAGCTGGGATCTCTTAGAAGCAAGTGTGTGATTGGCTGATCACAGCTCTCCCAATGTACACGCCTGAATTCCAGAAGAAATCAGCACGCGAGACAAAATGAGAGAAGATTCTCCCAATTCTAGGCTTTTTGAAGCAGAAGTTTAGATTTACTGTAATGAAGAATGTTAAGGAGTGTGAGGATGTTCATCATCATCATCATGATCATCATCATCATACAAGACACATCTACCTATCTATCTATTTAGCTAAAACTACTGGCACATGGCTTAATAACAAAGAAACACCTACATCATCACACAGATGTGAGTGAAGCGCGTTTTTAAAAATGACTCTACGTTTTATTTCATCTGATGCGGACATAAATAGAGAACTACACATACGTTTTTTTTTTTGTTCTTTTTTTTTTTTTTAAACTTCCAGGTCGGATTGTTTCTGAAGATCTGAGGCGGAAAAAGCCGAAGCGATGAGATGAAATGATACGAGTCGAGATGAATGAATGGCTTCGAGCAATAAATAAAACATCCCAGCGTCATACTTAATCTTGGATATTGATGTGATTCGACTATACAGAGAATAACTCAGGATTGAACCAGTACAAGCCCCTCCCCCCCCCCCCACACACACACACGTTATGATATGGTACATTCCCATTTGTAAGGTGTAACTTCCCAGTGTGATGAGAAAGGACTGAGGGTACAGAGAACGTGTGGAACTTTACATCTGTACGTCTGTACCACCGCATTCCAGACGCTTTTCAGTCTGTACATCGCTTCCTCTTTGTCTCGGGGATCGGGACGCAGGAACTCTTAGACGCGGGTGAGGAAGGCCAGGTTGAGGCTGTTGGGGATCTGAATGGTGTCCAGGGCGAGAGAGGACGGGTTGAACGGGAACGTCACGGGGTAGATCACCTTCGTGTCGAGCAGGAGCTGCGGCGATTCCTTACGGTCCCTCAGGCGATTCTGGCAAAGACAAAAGACGATGTGAGGAACAGGAACAAGCTATTATTACATGTTATACAACACTTAGTTCTGAGTGAGTAATCTGATTGGACGAGAGGCGTTATTCCACGGGTGCTGATGTTAGACTGTGTAACTATCTGTGTGACTGGGCGTGTCCCAGGTGTTGTCCAGTGGTTATTGACACTGACTGTGTGACTCAGCGTGGGTATGAGTGGGTCTGTACGGTCCGCAGTACTGAGGAGAGAGCAGCTGCCTGACCACGCCCACATTCACATCCAGTCATAGAAGCACTTTCAGCAACAGCACACATCTGATAACGTTACGTCGTCCTAAACAACACGCCGTCCTTCTGAATCGCCTCTGAACCGTCCGTGTCGTTCTATTCACGGCTAATGCTTAGCTACAAAGCTAACTAGCTCCTAACACAAGGCTGAATCCCAAATCCCTCTCTAACCCGCTGATCAAGGGCACTACTTGGCGAGTGTAACAAGGGATTGTACACCCTACATAGTGCACCAGCTTTCCATTTAACACCACTTGGGATTCGACCCCAGAACCCAGAAGTTGACGGAGCTGATGTTCTAAAGTGGAATAAGAGGAAATATAAAGTAAATCTGGTGAGTTTCTCAAGACTGTTCACCACCTCCATGGTTTATTTTCCTCACCCCCACCATCTACTAACAAACTTAGAGCCAAAAAATAAAGAACCCTCAATTTCTAAAGGTCTGAAAATCCAGAACAAAAGGCACAGTGGCGACACAATGCTTCACTAACAAACCTTTACCAGAAGGATCAAAGAAAATTCAACCCCTTGCCAGCTGGTAAATTAGTGGTCAGGCGTAGCTCAGTGGTTAAGGAACAGGTTTGAAATACTAATGGCATGAAAAGTCCCACGTTCAAATCCCACGGCCACCAAGTTGTCCTTGTTGGGCCCTTAACCCTCAACTCTTCAGATGTATAATAGATAAACAGATGTAAGTCCCTCTCTTGATGATGGCGTTTGTCAAACGCCTAAATGTAACTTTTTCCAGAGATGTTGAGAAGAATCAGAAGAAGTTGGGATCTGGCAAGTTGGTAGACCAGAACCTTGTCTTGTATGGAAAAACCTGAACTAGTGTACCTGAACTGAAACATTCTTGATCAAACAAGCCCATCAGGATCAGGAGATCCATTCCAGCGATCTGAATGTTCAAAGTCAGAATCTCCTCCATGGAATCATACTCGGTTTGGAATAGAAAGAATGTGCTGCTAAAGCGCCATGTTTAAGCCAAATTAAGAGAGAGACTTCATCCTGGAACAGACTACATCAGAGCAGCAGAGAGTCTGGTCTGATGTCGTAACTCAGTCACAGGAAGCAGATGGACCCTGAGGAGGCTGGAGAGGCTGATATGGGGCAGGAGTCATTCAGGGATGGGGAAGTTATGGGAAACGATCCACAGGGTTTACAGCGATGGAAAGATTCCATCATTTCCAATCAAAAGGCTTGGAGAAGATCTTGAGCAGTAGGAGTGGCTACGAGATACAGCGCACGAGTCACATGGTGTGGAAATTCGTACCTGTATGGTCCGTATGAATGTTACAGACACTCTCTCTTCAAACGCGTTGACGGGTGTGTACAGGTTCAACACCTTCACGATCTGGAACACGGAAAGAGGAAGTGAGTGATGAACGCAAGGTTTGATTTTATGATTTTATGCTTTATAAAAGGCGCGTGTTACCTGAGCGGTACTCAGTGAGTTACACATGGAGCAGATGGCCTCAGCGTCCTCGTCCGTCTTCTTCTTGACCTGCAGTAACTGCGCTGCCTGAATCAGCGGCTCCAGCGTCTCCTTCGCTCCGCACACCATCAGGTTCTTCTCCCTCAACCACTCCTCCAACTGGCTCACGTTGTACCTAACACACACACACATTTTCCAGTATAATTAAGTAATGAAGGTGTGTCAGGCTCAGTGAACAAAGCCGGTGTTTGTGTGTCTCACGGCCAAGGAGGCGTGGCCTCTGTAGGTCCTATATGTAGCGGTGATTAATCATTAATGAGGGCTGTAGCATCTGTACCTGATCTGCATGCCCTTGCTCCAGGAGCACATGTCTTTGCGCAGCAGCAGGTTGTTGAGCGTGACTGCGCCGATGATGTAGAACTGCTGCTTAACGACTTGCTTAATGAGCTCGGGGTCGTTGCCGTGGTTACACATGATGCTGTGGAAGGAGTTGAGCTGGCGGATGATGGAGTCGAGGGTAAACGTTCCCTCGTCGGCTACGCTGGACGTCCTCTTGCGCAGGCCGGTGGGCTTTACGCCGGACACGCCCTGGATGGTCTCGTGCTCGAGCATCCCGGAGACTGAGCATGCGGGCGCACACACACACACACACACACACACACAAAAATGGAAAATACATTCAATAAATGAGATAAAACCTATGACCATGACTGCTGGACTGTGCATTATATTGTGTGTGTGTGTGTGTGTGTGTGTGTGTGTGTGTGTGTGTGTGTTTGTGTGTGTGTGTACTGACCGATCATGGGCTGCAGGATATTCTCCATACACTTGATGAGCTGTTGGTAAATCTGAATGGCCAGATCACTGAGAACCTGACGATACTCGGTCAGATCAAAGTTAGACAGACAGTGTTCATTCTGCTTCGAAGAGTTAAACTTCATAAATTGCTGCAAGTAAAAAAAGAGAAAGAGATGAGCCAAAACAAATCACGATCTTTGCTTTAGATTACTATATAAAAAGGAAAACAAAGAGAAAACATGTCCCTCTATTTTTCTTTAAGTGATTCAACAGGTCTGGCAGTAAGGTCTCGCTTGCCAAAAATCATAGTTATTCCTGATTTAGTCAGGGGGGTAATTACTTTTTGTGTGTGTGAGTGTGTGTACCTCGTCTCCACTGTACTGTTTCAGACAGTGCAGGAAGCGGCACGTGTTCGCCAACCAGAACGATACGGTCTCAAAGTCATCACCTCGTTTCTGCACACAGAGAGAGAGAGAGAGAGAGTGTTAGCGTGTGTATGTGTGGGTGCACACGGGTGTGCACATATGTTTGTGTGTGTATGTGAGTATGTGCGCAAGTGTGTGTGTGTACTTTGAGGATCTTCTTGATGCTGTTGATGACGGAGGTGAGCAGCGCTCGGACTTTCTGGTCGTCGTTGAGGTAGTCAGCGTGTCGTAAACACATGAAGAGGATGTAAGCCGGCAATCCGGGAATCATGCTCACTGCTACACCACGCGGCTTCAGTTCTACACACACACACACACACACACACACACACACACACACCATCTGTGCACTCATATCAACTTTTTATATTTTTATTTAGGATGCATGTGTCTCAGGCTACAAACATCTCAGGCTATATATTACAGGCTACAGATGTCTCGGCTACAGACGTCTCAAGCTATATATTATAGGCTACAGACGTCTCGGACTACAGACGTCTCGGGCTATATATTACAGGCCACAGACGTCTCGGGCTATATATTACAGGCCACAGACGTCTCGGGCTATATATTACATGCTACAGACGTCTCGGGCTACAGACGTCTCGGGCTATATATTACAGGCTACAGACGTCTCGGGCTATATATTACAGGCTACAGACGTCTCGGGCTATATATTACAGGCTACAGACGTCTCGGGCTACAGACGTCTCAGGCTATATATTACACGCTACAGACGTCTCAGGCTATATATTACAGGCCACAGACGTCTCGGGCTACAGACGTTTTGGGCTATATATTACAGGCTACAGACATCTCGGGCTATATATTACAGGCTACAGACGTCTCGGGCTACAGACGTCTCGGGCTATATATTACAGGCCACAGACGTCTCGGGCTACAGACGTCTCGGGCTATATATTACAGGCTACAGACGTCTCGGGCTATGTATTACAGGCCACAGACGTCTCGGGCTACAGACGTCTCGGGCTATATATTACAGGCCACAGACGTCTCGGGCTACAGACGTCTCGGGCTATATATTACAGGCTACAGACGTCTCGGGCTACAGACGTCTCGGGCTATATATTACAGGCTACAGACGTCTCGGGCTATGTATTACAGGCTACAGACGTCTCGGGCTATATCTTACAGGCTACAGACGTCTCGGGCTACAGACGTCTCAGGCTATATATTACAGGCTACAGACGTTTCAGGCTATATGTGTGTGTGTGTGCGTGTGCGTGTGTGCGCGCGCGCGTTACCCAGGATGAGGTTCTTGACCAGCTTGAGCTCATCCTCCTTCTTGTACTCCAACATTCCCTGGAAATCTTTTTCTCTGCGTGGAATGTTGACTGGACGAATCGGCTCGTCGGCCAACTGCCCCGGAGACACGTTTTCCATCTGACCACCTGAACACACACACACACACACACATCAAATTCTGTCAGTGAATTTGTATGAAATACACAAAATACATTTGTAAATACTTATTGCTCATTTATAAGTTTGTGTTTGAGTGTGTGTGTGTGTGTGTGTGTGTGTGTGTGTGTGCATTTTACCTTCCAGGTCCATGATCTTCTTGGCAAAGACTTTGAGCTGCTTCTTCAGCTTGCGAACCGTCTTATCTTGTTTCTCCAGCTGTTCCATGAGGTCCTAGACAATGCACACACATGGCATGTTACCTACATGACCATCTAATGGTGGTGTGTGTGTGTGTGTGTGTGTGTGTGTGTCTGTGTCTGTGTGTGTGTGAGTGGGGAGCAGTGAGGAGGATTAAGCCAATTCAATTAGAGCTCTGATTCAGTGCTGCAAGAGAGAGACGGAAAGAGAGACTGAGAGAGAGAGAGAGAGAGAGAAAGACAGAGAGAGACAGGGAGGAAAAGAGAGAGATAGAGACAGACACAGAAAGAGAGAGAGAGAGAGACAGAGACACAGAGTGTGTGTGAGAGGAGAGGAGTGTGTGCTGAATCACACCGCTGTGGGTTAAAACACAGAGCCGTGTCGAGTTAGAGCTCAGCTTCTCAGTTTCTGTGCGACAAAAAAACAGACTCTTTTAGTGTTCACACACGTGCGCGCGCACACACACACACACACACACACATCTCTACATACAATGATCTTGCGCAGTACGTTGATTCTGTAGACCCTTGGGTTAATTTCAAAGTCCTGTGAATTGAGAAGTACAGTTACGATAACATGCACACACACACGCACACGCACACACACACACACACTTATTACTCTAACTTTGTGTTTGAATTACGAACCCGTTCCCACACCTCATTAATCACAGCCATCACCTGTGTGTGTGTGTGTGTGTGTGTGTGTGTGTGTGTGTGTGTGTGTATACTGATCAGGTCCTGATTGATGAATGAGATGCGTGTGCATGTGTGTGTAACAATATGTGTGTGTGTCTGTGTGTGTGTGTGCATATACAGTACAGTCATGTGCAAAAGTTAGTGCTCCCTCTTTTACTTACATGTGTATTTGGTGTAAAAACATAATAAAAATAATTTGATCATAGCGAGTCTCAGTACTGGGCAAATACACACTCAGACTAACAACATGTAAGTTTTTTCACCATGTCCTTATTTATTAAACAAAAATTTAATCTAAAAAAAAAAAAAAAGAACAAACAGGCAGACAATGACCTGCTGATGATCAATTAATCAAAGACTGATGATTAGCAACTGCTTCCACAGGATGTATGAGGGTGCGGTGCATCCAGGCGCTGATAATCATCTGTCTCTCATTAACTGATCAGACCTCTATAAAAGCTCTGGCAGAGTTCTGGCAGTTTGCTGGTCTGGAGCACTCCGGTGTGTTAACACGATGTCAGGAGGGAAAGACATGAGCAGTGGAGAACTTGGAGAACTGTTACTGCACATCAATCTGGAACGGGTTATAAAATCATTCCCAGATGATCTGGGTTCAACGCCCTACAGTGAGAAAGACTATTCACATGTGGAAAGCCATTAAGACAGCCGCCAATCATTCCAGGAGTGGACGTCCAGCACCTTCACCACAAGGTCAGACCGTGCAATGCTCAGAGAAATACAAAAAAACAACAAACAAACAACAACAACAAAAAAAAAAAAACAATAGGTACATCTCGGACCCGACACACCAGAAACTCTACTTTAGAAGACTCAAAATAAAAGAGTCAAGGTTTTGGAACGGCCGAGTCCAAGTCCAGACCAAATGCTGTGGCAGGACCTGAAGAGAGCCGTGTATAAGAGAATAATCACCAACCCCCATGAACTGGAGCAATGCTGAAGACTGATAAGGTCATACAGGAAACTATAATAACCTCAAGTTATTGCTGCTAAAAATGGATGGACGAGCTGTTGAATCAGAGAGGTACGTAGTACTGCATGCACGCTTTTCTTTTGCGCTTAGTTTTTTTGCTTTTATTAATTAAATAATGGCACAAAACAAGTTAGACGATGTTGTTGGTCTGCGATTGTATTTGCCTAGTACTGAGACCTGCTATGATGTTCGTGTGTGTGCGCGCGCGCGCGTGTGTGTCCGGGTCCTCACCAGGTTCTCGTTGGTGAGCCGTGTGATCTCGTGCTGCAGACTGGCCTCGATGCGAGCCTCAGGAGGAAGCTGCAGATTCTGGGTGAGGAGCTGCTGCTGGCGCTGGTTCTCCTCCTTCACACAGTGCAGTTCTCCACGCAGCGCCTCCAGCTCGGCCTCATGGGTGCGCCGCTGAGCCTGCAGCTGAGTCTCCAGCAACCTACACACACACACACACACACACACACACACACACACACACACACACACACACACACACACACGTATACATAAATGTGTGTAGGAACATCTTAAGCTGACCCACCGTGCTTAACGTCACGCTACCTGGAGGAGACACAGAACTCCTGATCACTGATTCTGACTCTAGACACACGAGGACACGCAAACCTCGTCTTTGTTAGAAGGTTTAGAATCTATTTCTGTTGTTTAGATGCAGTTTCTCAAACATCTTAGATTTTAGACCTTGTTTCTTTTTTAAATATAAAATGAGAATTTAATTTTATGATTCATTTTCTCCATATGTTTCTAGTTTAGAATGTTTTTAAATAGAAATAAATTGAGTTTATTGTTTATTATTAAGATGTTAACATTAAAGTTATGTACTGTATGCTGATACAGGAATGTGTAATAGAAACGGTACAGTAGAAGCTTATAGACCAATACACACATGTATAAGGAAACATTTGTGCACACACACATACATATGCACACGCACGCGTGCGCACACACACACACACACACAGTTTAACCTGTTGGTCTCCTTTAAGCCCTCATACACCATCCACAGCTCTCCATCCTCATTCAGCTTACGCATGTCAGGGTGGGGGGATCTGACAGAACAATGGGGGGGGAGATGGAGAGAAAAAGAAGAATGGAGAGAGAAGCCACTCAAGAAAGATTTAGAGAGAGAGAGAGAGAGAGAGAGAATAAATGATATTGAGAGAGAGGTAGAGAAAAACATGGAGGGTAATAACGGTGAATGATGGTGAACATAAATAATAACGCACAATGTGTTAGAGACAATAAAGGGAAAAAATAACAATAAAAATAAAACATCTGGAATGAAAAGCAACACAAACACAAACAGTGGAACCTAAAACATGCTTCAGATCCACCACCTTCATCATCCTCATGATGCGCGCCACATGTCCCACATGACAGCAGCCTAATACTGATGTAGCACAGCGGCTAGCACGTGCACACACACACACACACACACACACACAGCATGTTAGTCTATTTATGATAATGCTAGTTAGCATGTTAGCTTGTTTACTTTGATGCCAGTGCAGTAATCTGTTAACTGCTGCGCTAGTTAGTGTGTTAGCATGTTTAATCCAAACCTGTCTGTGCTAGCATGTTCACTATAACGCTAGTTTGTGTGTTAGCTTTCTTGCTTTAACGCTAGCGTGTTTATTTTCATCAGTTAGCATGTTTACTCCTAGCCTGCTTGTGTTAGCTTCTTTAGTGTAATGCTAGCTCACATGAGTAATGATATAATTAGCCTGTTTGCTGTAATGCTAGTGTGTGTGTGTGTGTGTGTGATTTCTTTCCCTGTCAGTCAATAACAGCACTGACTTTACTGCAGATTAGAGGGAAAGTCATGTTAGTTTTTGCTATCTGAGGTTTCGATCATGTGCTCAAACTTCCCGTCATTTTCTCCAGCGTGTGAGGTGTGTGTGTGTGTGTGTGTGTGTGTGAGGTGTGTGTGTGAGGTGTGTGTGTGAGGTGTGTGTGTGACGGCAGGCCGGCGTCCCCTCACGCCTCTCATGCAGGTTAGCGTGAGTGTGTAGCGCTCTGGACCAGACTAAAGTCCACTGCGTCTGCTGTATTAGCATCATTACACCTCACGGCCATGCACCGCTCTCGCTCTCTCTCTCTGTCGTTACCTCAGCCTATTGACCAGCTCGCTCACTGCGAACGGCTTGCGCAGAAACCTGGGGGATCTACGCAGGACAGAGACACACATCAACAATACACACCTTTACACGCACACTCATGCACTCCCCCCCCCCCTCCAGTGGGATGCGCCAATGTCTTCCTTCAAAATATCATAAAACTGAAGCAGATATGTTTTTGTTTGTTTTGACTGTACATTCGCTAAAGACCTGTTTGGTCAAGATAAAGTATCTCAATCACAACAGCACACATGACCACATACTGCAGGACATCCACTCTGACTGCTTTCTCACACAATCTCACTACGCTACACTCTCACCATGATGTAGACGACACATCGTCTCGCTCCTGACTGGACATGGTTTCTATATTCCACTTCAATTCAATTCAATTTTATTATTTGTACTTAATGTAAATTTAAGTTTTTTTTTTTTTTTTTTTAACAGCTAAACATTCTCAATTTTCTCTATTACCAGTTTGTAAAAAAAAAAAAAAAAAAAAGTAATTTAAAACTTATTAAAAATGAATTTTTACATTTTAGGTCATCAGTGCTGCCTTAGGATTTCACTTCATATCATACTGTGTCTGACTGTGTATGTGACAAATCTAAATTTTAATTCATATAAAAACATTTACATTTTATTTATGAAACTATATATTTTTTTTAACAGTGTAGAGTCCGCTTCTCAGCAACTAAAACATTTCTTACTTTTTATTTCAAGTAAATTACATTTTATTTATGGTTATATTTACATATTTTCTACAGGTTTCTGTAGATTTCACAACAATCTGTTTATTAGAATCTTTTATCTAAAAAAAAAAAATTTTTTAAACTTAAGATATAAAACTTTACAACGAAATTGAAACAGCATTAGCAAAAAAAAAATTTTATATTTAGGACTTAAAATATTTCTTAGCAACCTATTGTTAAACACCAGTTTCTAATATTTTTAGTAAATTAAAACTTAAATTCTGTTTTCTCAAAATCTTAAACTACAGAATCTGCTTTAATGCAATTAAAATTTCAATAATGTTTTTAGCAACTTAAAGTGTAAAATCAAGATCTTAAAATACAGCATTTGTTAAAACCTGTCTTTAAGGAACCTAAAAGTTCTTTTATATAAAATCTTTAATATAAAAAAAAAAATGTTCCTGGACAAAGTTATTGTTGAGGTAGGAAATATTTTTATCTTAGATTATCCCTTGGTCATGTGACTGCTAACGTCCTGGGCTACAGGTCAACAAGATGCTAACATCTGCTAGCGTCCTGGGCTACAGGTTAATGTAACATTAAACTTTAACATGATATAATACTTAAATAGTAATAATCAATTTGCTTTACCTCAGGCGACTTTTATTTTGGTTTTGATCTGATGAACAGCTGCTTTACTATCAACATCACACAGTCATTAGCTACATACATTTTTTAAAAAGTATTATCCGGCTGATTTTATTTTTGTGATTGATTTTGTTCAACACAAATTTTCGTTCATCTACAAATAAACCACCTGGACCACGTAAAAACAAATTATGAATGTTGATGATGTCATTATGGACTTGCTGTGTATAACAGCATTATTCTTCATTATGTGTATAACATAAAAGACATTCATTGGCGCCCTCTTAAGGTAAATGGGAAAACTGCATACTATTTTTAATACAATTTTAACGAGTGTTGATTCAGGGTGCATGTCTGTGTGTGTGTGTGTGTGTGTATATATACTGTATCTGTGTGGTGTTTACCTGTTGGTATCCTTAAGACCCATGTAAGCCTGAGAGATCTCTTTAGCATCCGTGAGCTTGTGAACGTCCTCCACATAGTGCATTGGCTCTGTCATGGTCTCCTACACACACACACACACACACACACACACACACACACACACACACACACACACACAAGAAAATTGATTTAAATACAATGCAAATAAATTTCCAATACAAGTTGTGGAATAGAAATAACATTTTTTATAGTAACGGTGGCTTGTAATTTTCATCACTGTAACATAGCTGTGTGCATTTCTAACAGACACCAAAGCTGTCCATACACACTGAAAGTGAACAGATCACACTGAGAACACTAATGACATTACTGACACCAACTGCACTAATAGCATTAATGACACTAATGAAACAAACAGCATCAATGACACTAATGATACTGATGACATTAATGACACTAACAGTACAAATAGCATTAATGATACTAATAATACTACTAGCAACAATGACACTAATGGCACAAGTGACACTAAAAAACTAATGACATTAATGATACTAACTGCAGTAATGGCACTAATAACACAAATGACATTGACAGCATTAATGACAATAATATCATTAAGTACACTAAACACAAATAGCAATAACCACACTGACACTGATAACAAAAATGGCCCTAACTGCTTTTATGACACTAATGACACTGATGACTCGAACAGCTTTAATAAAACTAATGACATTAATGCCACTAATGGAAGTAATGACCCTAATAACCAGAATAACATTAACAGCATTAATAACACTAACACACTGACCATATTATTGAAAACTGACTGACTGACTGACCGCACTAATAGCATTAATGACACTAGTGATACTAATGACACTAACAGCACAAATAACATTAATGATGCTAATAATACTAATAGCATTAATGACAGTAATGAAACAAACAGCATCAATGACACTAGTGATACTAATGACACTAACAGCACAAATAACATTAACGATGCTAATAATACTAATAGCATTAATGCTAGCTGCATCAATAAAACTAACTGCAGTAATGACAATTGACATTTATAGAATTAACAGCATTACTGACACCAATAGAACTAATGGCGTTAATGACACCAGCTGCATTAATGACACTAATGGGATTACATTTACAATTATGTAAATGTAATTATGATATCGGATTAATGACAGAAATGACACATTGTTAATGGCATTAGAGGCACTAAGAGCATTAATAAAACTGCACTAATGACATTAAATGCACTAATGTCACTAACAGGACTTATGAGAATAATGACACTAATGGCATCAGTCATACTAACGGCACTCACGGCTCCAATAACACCAATGACACTAAGGACACCAAGGACACTAAGGACAGTACCTTCTCATCCTTTTCGAGGAGGGACAGGAGAAAGGAAAAAAAAAGAAAAAAGAAAGAAACAGACAGAAAGACACGTCAGACGTCAGGAAAAGGACTACATTAGTCTGCTTTCACACTTGGCGTATTGGAGATAGACAGAGTCTAGCCGGAGCGGCGTTTTACTGATAACAATAAAAACACAGAGGTGGAAGTCAGAGGTGGAAAAATGAGTTTGAGCTGCTGTCATGTTTCTCCAGTGAAAGATGGACATCACACACAGCGTTAGAAACACACACACAGTTATTTGTAGTTACTCTGGCATATGAACTATAAACCTCCATAAACCTCGTCATGTTCACTCAGTCATGCTCTTCTACTGTGCTGCACATGTTTGTTTCCATTTTCACCACTTGTGATCTAATTGAACAGGAAGTTAATAAAAACTTATTCTGAAATTCAGGAGGATTGTGTGTTGTTGTGGGGAAAAAAAAAAACAAACAAAAAAACCCGAACGCAGTGTGAAAGCATTTACAGGTTTAACAGACAGTTTACGAGACGAGCATCACCAACACGACACCTTTAACCTTGTGTTAAACTAAAGTTCTGTAGTTACTTTATAATCTAGGGTTGAAAAAGTGTAAATATACTGCGGTAGTGACGATTATGGCACATCAGCTCGGAAATCTCTTTGCAGATGTGAACTAGAACACAATACTGGAATATCGGAAACTTGTCTGATGATCTGATGTTCCCGCGTGTGGGTCAGACGTGCAGAAAAGACAGAGAGACACGATCAGATCAGGAGTGGTCACATGACTAATATTCACCTACTGAATGGATTAGTAAAAGGTTCGCACAGCGCCTCTCTCGTTCCGCGCGCTTGGGCCGGATCAGGCTTTCATTTCGATTCTTAGGACATTTTTAGTGTCGGTGTAAACACAGCTAGTGATGATCAGAGATCTCGACATAATTACAGCGGTACCTCAGCGTATGAATTTAATAGGGAACTGTGTAAATGCAGATAAAAAAAATATTACCAATATTACCAATTTCCAAAACTATAATCATATTTCTGCTTATTAAAACAAACAAACATTTGGAAAAGACGTGCAAATTGAGTAAAATACGAAATACTGTAAATAGACATTAAACCTCACTTAATCTTAATTTATGATTCCTCTGAACCATACAAAGTAAATATTTTGTCTATATATCCATATATTACATTTGAATACATTCTGTAATTAAAATCATTGAATCATTTTGAATCAATTCCAACAATTAGAGTATGAATACACAAAGCGTGTCTTTTAATTAAAACTTTCTATTAATAACAATTTATCTTCAATTTACTCGTTTTAGACTTGATAAGAATCATAAAACGTGCGTTTGTACACGAGCCGGGAAAATAACCTGTTCTTGATAGACTGTTTATCAGAACAGAGAGTACACGTTCTGCTCTGCTGGATTACAGTCACTACTGAGGGTGTGTGCTTTTTGTAGAGATCTGGCAACCCGTGTTCTGACAGAATGGGATCATGTTTAAGATTTCATTATGACAAATGTTCACCCCAAACACCTATGAGAGGATGTAGGACCTGTGTGTGTGTGTGTGTGTGTGTGTGTGTGTGTGTGTGTGCGTGTGCGCGTCACCTTATGCTGCATGGCTTCTTTCTGGCTGACGAGCTGCGAGCGCAGGATCAGCACCTCCTCCTTGCGGACCTCCAGCTCCTCGTTAGACGAGTGTAACTGTTCCATCAGGACCTTGTAGGCCGACATGGAGCCGTCTTTCCCCGCCAGAGTCTGACGCATCTCGTTCAGGTTGTGTCTCAGCTTCTTGTTCTCCGACTCCAGCTCCTGACGCTACACACACACACACACACACACACACACACACACACACACACACACAGTGAGAGGAAGGATGTAGATTTGACAGACAAGATACTGTAGGCACACAGTGTGTGTGTGTGTGTGTGTGTGTGTGTGTGTGTGTGTGTGTGTGTGTGTGTGTGTGTGTGAGTGAGTGTGTGTTTACCTTAAGAGATTCATACTCCAGTTCGGCACCGCGAGCCTTCTTATGTTCTTCATCATCCTGAAACAAGAACAGAGTCGTTCAGCATTTAATAGAACACACACTCAGAACATGATCAGTGTTTATTCTGGACTATAAAACACATTTCAATTGTTATTAAATTTTAAAACGATTCATATTATTCATAATAAAAGGTCGAGTTCAAAGCTAATCTCAAAGCTATCTGGATTTACACTAAAATAAAGTTACACCATAAACAGCTTGAAAGTGTGTGTGTGTGTGTGTGTGTGTGTGTGTGTCTGTGTGTGTGTGTGTGTGTGTGTGTGTGTGTGTGTGTGTGTGTGTGTATACATACCCTGGCTCTAGCCCGCTGAAACTGCTCCTCTTTTCGGTCCAGTTCGTTCTGCATGCCCTGTTTCTCCTGCTCGAGCTCCGACACTCGCTTCTGCAGCTTCAGGAATAGAGCCATGTCCAATGCTGTGCCTTTGGTCACGTCCTGTGCACACACACACACACACACAAAGTATAAACATATATTCATACAGTACATGTGTCAGTTCTACACATTGTACCTGTGATGTTACTGATGTCCAGCAAGGGGAGCCAAACTGAACCAAACACCCTTTAAACACTTCGCATAAACAGATTTATTACATCTGAGACGAAAACTGATGCAGCTGAGCTAAAGAAGACCCATGAAAAGTTCTTGATAAAAAAAAATTTAAAAAATCATTGATGACAAAGACTGAATGACTAAAACCACTAAAACGTACAAGGGCTTCGAAAGTCTTCGGCTTCAGTCCTAAAGTCTTTGCAAGTTTTCTTTAATTAACGTCCTCGTTTTCACTGAACAAGTCTTCACGAGACTTCTGTCTTTGGCTTCAATCAACAAAGCTTCCAAAGTCTAGAAATCTTTAGCTAACTACTATCTGTAGTTGTCGTCTGTCTGTCTGTCTGTCGTCTGTCTGTCTGTCGTCTGTCTGTCTGTCGTCTGTCTGTCTGTCGTCTGTCTGTCTGTCGTCTGTCTGTCTGTCGTCTGTCTGTCTGTCGTCTGTCTGTCTGTCTGTCGTCTGTCTGTCGTCTGTCTGTCTGTCGTCTGTCTGTCTGTCTGTCGTCTGTCTGTCTGTCTGTCGTCTGTCTGTCGTCTGTCTGTCTGTCGTCTGTCTGTCTGTCGTCTGTCTGTCTGTCGTCTGTCTGTCGTCTGTCTGTCGCGGAATAAATCTGATAAACTGATAAATTCCTCACCTCGCTTTCCCGTGCTCCGTCCTCGGCGAACTCGGACTCGTTGCTGCTGTGAGTCGAGTCGGTTCTCCTGTGGCCCGGTTTGGGGATGTTCTGAAAGGAGCAAGAACGTCTGTTTACAAGTGCAGCAAATAAGAATCAACAGTTTTTCTGCATTAATTATCATTACATGTGATCTGATCTTTATCTAAGGCACAACAGCTGGGGAACACGATGTGTTTAAGCTGAAAACACAACAAAAATTATAATGTCTGGTGTTTTTATTGCACACACCTGTTAAACATTTCACAGCGCTGAGGAAAAGTAAGTGAACCCACAGATTAATTACTTCAACAAAAGATAATTAGAGTCGGAGGTTTGCAAAGCTGGAGTCCAATTAATGAAATGAGTTTGGAGGTGTGGTTAAGAGCGACCTTGATTGATCAACACATTATAGAAATTATAATTCTGTAAGTGTTTGTAAGTGAATGAAGATCAGATCATGTGTTACGGCAAATTCATTCAGAAAACCAGTTAATTCCAAGGAGTTCACATACTTTTTCTTGTTCCTGTAATTATTGTGTGTGTGTGTGTGTGTGTGTGTGTGTGTGTGTGTGTGTGTGTGTTTTCACCGTGCTGAGTGAGATCTCCTCTTTGAGGTCGTCGTATTTCTCCTCCAGTCTCAGGTGCTCCGAGAGGAGGTTCTGGTATCGTGATCGCTCCTCGTTTAAGTCGCTCTCCAGCTGAGTCGTCTCCTCCTTTAGAGCCCTCTGCATCCTCTCTACACACACACACACACACACACACACACACACACACACACACACACACACACACACGATTACGAAGGACAGGATTAGGATCAAGACCAAAAGGGTACCTACAGGGTACACGGTACATCTGGATCAAGGATGGACTCAAAGTCAGAATTTTTGAAAACCAAGTTAAATACAGACAGATCCAGCTAAGACAGCACTGGATAAAGACTGTACTAGGATTGGTCTGGATGATATCGGGACTGGATTGGATCAGTCTGGATTGGGGTCAGGTTAGGACTATTAGGAACATGTAGAGGCTGGATTAGGATTGGGTGAGGACCACGTTAGACCCAGATTAAGATCAAGAGGGGACTTTGAACTGGATTAAGATTGGGTGGAGCCTGGATTAGGATGGCATTTGGACCATGTTAGTATGAGATTAGGACTAGATTAGGATGAGGTTAGTATTGAATTAAAATGTGAGATTGAGACTGGATTAAGTTAGGAAATTATTAGGATGGGATTAGGAAGAGGACAAAACTAGATTAGAATGGAATAAGGACCAGATTAGGACCTAGAGTTGGGACCAGATTAGGACTGAGATTATGGCCAGATCAGAACACGATTAGAAAGGAATTAGGACCATATTAGGATCTATTTAAAACCAGATTAGGAGTGGAGTTGGGACAGGACTAAGACCGGGGTTGGGACAGGATTAGGACATGGACAGGATTAGGACCAGGGTAATGACCGGATTTGGACCAGGGTTGGAAGCGAATTAGCACCATGTTAGGATCAATTTAAGACCAGATTAGGATCGAGGTTAGGACGAGATCAGGACCAGGATTGGGATCAGATTAGGAGGGTGTTGGGAGTGGATTAAGATGAGGTTAAGACCAGGGTAAGACTGGATTAAAAGTAAGACAGTTTCAGTACCGGTCCATTGCTGGCTCTGCTCTTGGATCAGACGGTTCAGGTCGTCCTTCTCGTTCTTCAACAGAT
The DNA here is from genome assembly GCA_013621035.1 of Clarias magur. Classification (NCBI taxonomy): domain Eukaryota; kingdom Metazoa; phylum Chordata; class Actinopteri; order Siluriformes; family Clariidae; genus Clarias; species Clarias magur. The sequence continues at coordinate 512,555 of QNUK01000316.1, read as the reverse complement.
CGTTCTGTTCCTTTAACTCTGAGATCATCTACACACAGAAGACAGAGTAAGTTTAACACACTCAATTTTTCTCCCACTTACACACACACACACACACACACACACACACACACACACACACACACACACACACACACACTTACCTTCTCCATCTCATCCTGGTAGGTCTGTGCCCAGTCCTCGATGGCCTTCTTCTCCTTCTGCGTGCTCTCCAGCTCCTTGCGCAGTTTCTCCAGCTCCTCCTGCAGCGTGGTCACGCGGTTAGCGCTGTTCCTCGCGTCCTCCTCCACGCCGCGTAAACGAGTCAGCTCCTTGCGCAGACGCTCGCTCTCGGTGGCGTGTGCGCTCTCCAAACCGTTCAGACGCTCACCCATAACCCGGTTCTCCTTATGCTGCAGCAAAGAACATGCAGAACATCTGGTTTAAAATTAGAACTTAAATGATTTTATATTAGAAATGATAATTAGAAAGTGATCAAATTCTATGTTTTTGAAAGTTTTCCTCTTTGTATTAACACCAGGAAGTGCTCAGGTGTGTTTGAGCAGCAGATTAACAGCCAGAATGTCGACAATGTGGATTTTCCCCCCGAGTCCGGCGTCCAGATGTGTGCGTTACCTGCTCGTCGATTTTACGCTGCAGCTGCATGATCTTGTTCTCCATGCCGATGTTGAGTTTCTTGTAGTGCTCGACGGACCTCGCCTCGATCTTCAGCTTCTTGAGCTCGCGTCTGGCCATCATGCGCCGTATGCAGCACTGCAGGTAAACCACCGCGGCCAGGGAGCGCTTGTACCACTGACGCGCCAACCAGCCGCGCGCCATCTTCTGGATGATGATGGCTTTGCTTTCGCGCAGGAGCTGGAAACACACACACACACACACACACGCGCACACACACAGACGAAAGAAACCAAATTCAAATATTTTTCACACAAAATCAAACCATTCAGATTAACCTCTAACCTTCTGCCGTTTCATCCTGCACAGGAAACACATTATTACTTCCTGCTTTTCTCCCTCAGTACTTAACTTTGATCTGAATAAATCGTGCTGACGAAATGAGAGAGACGAGTGGAGAGGAGACGAAAGCAAAGCAGCTGCTGTTGTCCGTCAGCGGGAGAGCGCTAGAACGTCTCACACCCGCTGATCACATGACCTTCCACTTCTTACCACTCGCTCCAATATATCGCCAGAGATTACATTACACAAATCTAACACTGATATTAAACATAACACATATAACTAATACATTTATATAATTACATATAATTATATTAGAATTAAAGCTATATAAGCTTCTTAAGAAATCTCTACTGCAGTAACACCAGATTTAACCGTTCTGCATGTGAATGCATGTGTACATGTGTGTGTGTGTACCGCTTTGTACTGCTGTCGGGCCATGTACGCTCGGAGGATACACTGCATGGCGAGGGCGGCGTGGCGTTTGCGCCTGTAGCTGGTTCTCTGGACGTACATGCGCTGGTACTTCTGGATAACAATTGCTGCCCTGGTGCGACGCAGAAACTTCGCCAGGCTGAAAACGACAAACAGAACCACCGTCAGAACCTTTAGCTCATCCTTCTGTCCTTGTCTAATCATCTAGAACATTCCCGTTCCTCACCATCGGGCCTGGTATCCTCGGACGTATCTCTGGATGACGACGGCGGCTTGTTTCATGCGCAGGTACTTCTTGCGCTCCAGCCAGCAGCGGATCGTTTTCTGGATCCGGATGCAGGCGGCTCGCAGTTTATCGGCTCGGAGTTTCTCCAGATAGGCCACCTGACCTGCTCGGAAAAAGATCTTCGTCTTCCCGAACTGGTACTTATCCTGATCCTGGAGAGGAGAAAACGATAGAAAAGAATTCACTTGAGATTGAGGGTAGGCGAGTATGAGAGACAATGGAGGGAGTATGAGTATGAAAAAGTGTGGGGGAGTATGAGAAAGTATAAGTATCAGAAAATATAACAAAATAAGCAATACGAGAGAAGATGAGAAAACAGAAACAGAGAACTTTCAGTAAGTATGATAGAGTACTGTATCAGAGAGTATAGGAGAGCGTGACGGAGTACTGGAGAGCGTGACGGAGTACTGGAGAGCGTGACGGAGTACTGGAGAGCGTGACGGAGTACTGGAGAGCGTGACGGAGTACTGGAGAGCGTGACGGAGTACAGGAGAGCGTGACGGAGTACAGGAGAGCGTGACGGAGTACAGGAGAGCGTGACGGAGTACAGGAGAGCGTGACGGAGTACTGGAGAGCGTGACGGAGTACAGGAGAGCGTGACGGAGTACAGGAGAGCGTGACGGAGTACAGGAGAGCGTGACGGAGTACAGGAGAGCGTGACGGAGTACAGGAGAGCGTGACGGAGTACAGGAGAGCGTGACGGAGTACAGGAGAGCGTGACGGAGTACAGGAGAGCGTGACGGAGTACAGGAGAGCGTGACGGAGTACAGGAGAGCGTGACGGAGTACAGGAGAGCGTGACGTGAGTACGGAGTACTGGAGAGCGTGACGGAGTACAGGAGAGCGTGACGGAGTACAGGAGAGCGTGACGGAGTACTGGAGAGCGTGACGGAGTACTGGAGAGCGTGACGGAGTACAGGAGAGCGTGACGGAGTACTGGAGAGCGTGACGGAGTACAGGAGAGCGTGACGGAGTACTGGAGAGCGTGACGGAGTACAGGAGAGCGTGACGGAGTACAGGAGAGCGTGACGGAGTACAGGAGAGCGTGACGGAGTACAGGAGAGCGTGACGGAGTACTGGAGAGCGTGACGGAGTACAGGAGAGCGTGACGGAGTACAGGAGAGCGTGACGGAGTACAGGAGAGCGTGACGGAGTACAGGAGAGCGTGACGGAGTACAGGAGAGCGTGACGGAGTACAGGAGAGCGTGACGGAGTACAGGAGAGCGTGACGGAGTACAGGAGAGCGTGACGGAGTACAGGAGAGCGTGACGGAGTACAGGAGAGCGTGACGGAGTACAGGAGAGCGTGACGGAGTACAGGAGAGCGTGACGGAGTATAGGAGAGCGTGACGGAGTATAGGAGAGCGTGACGGAGTACAGGAGAGCGTGACGGAGTACAAGTGAGCATGACGGAGTACAAGTGAGCATGACGGTGTATAGGAGAGCATGACGGAGTACTGGAGAGTAAGTCGGAATATAACGTGTATAAATGAGTACCACTGGAATTTCAAGTGTATTAGAGAGTATGCAAAATAATAATGTGTCAAGAGTATCAGAAAACATATAATAAAGTATAAAAGAGTATGAGAGCATTTCAGAGATGTATAAAGTATGTGAATATCAGAGTATGGATGAAGACAAGCATATGAGAGAGCATTAGAATGAACAGTATGTTAGCATTAGAGAGTATGTGAGCATATCAGAGTATGCAAGAGTATCAGCGAGTGTGAAAAAGTCTGAAAGATCATGAGAGAGTATAAGAGATTATCAAAGACTATGTTTTAGAGAGTATGTAGCAGTACCAGAGTGTATAAGTAGATTGAGAGAGAGAGAATGAAGAAGTAGGAGACAGATGTACAGCAAGTGTCTCACCTGCACCAGTTTCTCCAGGACATTCCTGCAGGTCATTTTCTTATCAGCCAGGACGTCTTTCTGCTTCATCAACACACGATATCGGCTGAAGAACTCTTGATAGGTCCATCTGAAACACACACACACACACACACACACACACACATAGTATCTGTATCTGTTTCACTATTTTAACTCCAAGTAAGTAAATAAATCAGGGTGATTAGTACCTGGATGGGAATCCTGCAGCGGAAATGCGGATGGTCTCGAGGACGCCACACGCCCTCAGCTGCTGCACCGCACGCTTCGGGTCGAACCTGAAATGATTTACATTAATCTCCATCAAAAAGTCTAAAAATAATCATCACACTTAATTGTGAGGGTTGTGGGGATTTAGGAACAAAATGAGCGTTTTGCGGTCATCGCTTACACAGATCAATAAAGAATTTTTTATTTTTTTTTATTTTTCCCCTGATTTTCTCCCCTAATTTAGTCGTGTCCAATTCCTCCCCGTCACTAGGGGGCTCCCACATTAAGGCTACTACTACCACTCAGCCGGGAGGGCCGAAGACTATCACGTGTTTCCTCCGAACCACGTGACGCCAGCCGACCGCATCTTTTCGAACTGCTCGCTCGCGCACCGTTGGGGTCGGCGTAACACACTCGGAGGACGGCGCTATCCGCTCCCTCCGCTGCGCGAGCTCACAGACGCCCCTGACTGGCTGTAGAGCCGTGATTAATGTGGGAGCACTAAGTACCTCTCATGCCTCCCCTCTGAGAGAGCTCGGCCAATCAGCTCTCTCTAGACCTCCGGCTGCGAGAGGTTACAGCACCACCCGGGATTCGAACTCGCGGTCTCCGGATGATAGGGCGAGCGCTTTAACCACTGCGCCACTCGGAGGCCCCCAATAAAGAATATTTTAATAATTACAGACAAAATGTGAATTTTTACGCAGAAGTGGGAGGTAACTGGATGGATTTACTGTCTTACTGTGCTTAAGTACAGTTTTCTCGCCACAATCTCTCTTCCACTCCACCGCATCCTACAACTAATACCTTTACGTTCTATTTCACTACAGTTCTGCAAGGCATGGCGTTACATAACCGAGTGGTGTGCAGCATTTAAAGAGGGAACATCGCCTCCTGCTAACTATTAGGCAGAACAGCGCGATTTGCCTTCCCTCTATGAAACCTTCAAGCGATTTCTTTTATATTTTTCTCAAGTAGAAATGTAATGACGACTTGTACCTGTACTTGAGTAATATTTTACCGCAGATATCTCTACTTTTCCTTTTTTAAGTAAAAGAACCGTGTACATCGTCGACCACTGAATTAAGTAAATAAACAAGGAAAGAATGTAAGGAAGGAAACACACAGTCTAACAGTTGCATTTGACCATAAAACCCACACGTCTAGCATTAATTATTAGCCATGTGTCACTCCTTACGTGAAGGCGTATTTGTGGTCGTTGGGTTTGATGCAGCGAACGTAGTGCGGCGTCGTGGCGTTTAACGTCTCCATCAGCAGCTGCAGAGAGTTACGGAACTGCAGAGGACAAGAATAACACACAGAAACATGGACGTCTGTTTAACGGCTGTCCTTAACTGTTATAAATATAATGAGCACAAAGTAATTAATGATATTTAATGGACCATATAGGTCCAGATCATATACTTTAATAAGAATGAATTATGTAAATTTAACAAGGAATCATTTAGTATTTAATCAATCAAAGAAATAATCATTTTATTGACATTCATTTACTCCTTTTTAAAATAAATCAACAACTTTACTTGGATTTTGACTGATAAAATTATGAAATGTTAATCATTCATGTTTCTATTAATTATTCATTTCGCTTTTTAAACAATGTTAATTTACTCATTACCTTTTTTTGAACTATGAATATTACTATATATAAATGTATTTTATTACTTATGATAACATTTCAGTTAATTAATTAGTTAATAAATCAAGTGAAAAATAATTTAGACAGTGTAATTAAAATATCTATATCCTAGTAGTTGTTTAGAAAACTCTTAACTTCATACATTAAATGATATTTAACCAAATTAATAAGTGCATTAAAAACTTAATTATTATCATCATCATCATCATTATTATTATTATTACTATTATTATTATTCGAACCCGACCTGCAGGCCAACAGTCTTCTTGTGCTCCTTGCTGGCCTGGTCAGGTTTGCCCTTGTCTGGTTTGATGCTGAGGCGAGTGCGCCCCCCAGGGGCAGGGACATTTCCTGTAGGGCTCGTCACTTTGTCCTCATCCTGGAAGAGCTCCACCAGCAGGTCAAACTGTTAAACACACCCAACATGGGATAAGCACAGGAATGTGTGTGGCGTGTGTGTGTGTGTGTGTGTGTGTTTGTGTGTGTTTGTGTGTGTCCAGCAGTCAATCTAAAAAAAGTCTACTTCTCCTTAAATGTTAGTGTTATAAAAAGCCGACCGTGCTGCAGTAAATACTGGTCCAAAAGTCTGAGTGCACAAACAATAAGTAGGTTTATTTCAACACTAATAAAGAATAAACACATGCCAACTGAGTAAAATCTGTTACCAGTTTTTGATAACAGATTAAAGTGTTGGTGCACTCAGACCTCAGACCCATGCTACACCTGATAATTTAGAGGTGATTTAGTGAAAAAGCTTTAGCAGTGTGCGCAGTCAAGCAGGAAATAAAGCTGCAGATCCCCCTGGACTCGATTATCATCAGCTCAGCACCATGCGCTTGCAGAGAGACCAAACCCCGTGAGATGTACAGTATCCAACCAGAACATCCTCACACACACACACACACACACACACACACACACACACACACACACACACTTATTCCAGTGTTTCTAATAAACCCTTACACGTCCCAATATTTACTCCTCAACCCAGCTCTATTTAACTGAAACGTTTACCTTGTATTCTATAAGCCCGAGTGTATGAGAGGAAATAAAGCATATGAGGAGGATACACAGGATACAAGAGTGTATGGTGAAGTATATGAGTATGATGAGAAGCACAGTGGGAAAATAAGAGACTGAGGACGTATTGGAGTTTAAGGAGGTGCAGATCATTGGGGAGTTTAAGACGCATGTGAGAGTACAGGAAAGTAAAAGTGGGAAGAGAGCATTCCACTGAGCATCTGTATTTACATGATTTCCGATGGGAAAATGGGTTTTGCAATATAAAATTTCGCCTTAAGCACTCGCCCCTGCAATAGATTTCATTTGTGTGCCGAGGTACCGCTGTAATAAGGAAAATAAGGAAGTTATTAGTGGGAATAGGGTAGTATGAGAACTTATATGGGAGTATGAAGAGTATGAAGGGGTATTACGGAGTAGAAGAGGGTATGAGGGAGTACAGTACGAGGATGCGATATGAAAGGATATAGAGTATAGAGTTCTGCTAATCAATGAAATGTAGTATTAACATTTGACAGTTAAATGTATACGGTACTGTATTGCAGTTACTGTGAGGATGTATGTAGTAATGTCTAAGGTAGTTTAGGGGAAGGCTGAGAAAAATGATTGAGGCATTATTATGTAAAGTAGTACAAGTCAAGGCCTGCACATGTAATGTACAAAGCTAATATAACGTTTGAGGTATTGATTATTTAAATAATTTTTGAGTCTGAAGTAATGTTTAGTTTAGGATCCTTCTGCAGTAATGTAGTTAATCTGTTTTTCATGTGGGATAGTTTGAGGCAAAGTTTTAGTATGACTAGTGTTAATCTGAGGTAATGTTTAGGCGCTGTCTGAGGTTATGTCTGAGGAAATGTTTCGTTTAGAGGCAGTCTGAGGAAATGTTTAGTTTAGGGGCAGTCTAAAGTCATATCTGCAGTAATGTTTAGCTTAGAGGCAGTCTGAGGTAATGTCTAAGGAAATGTTTAGTTTAGAGGCAGTCTGAGGTAATGTCTGAGGAAATGTTTAGATTAGGGGCAGTCTGAGGTAATGTCTGAGGAAATGTTTAGTTTAGAGGCAGTCTGAGGTAATGTCTGAGGAAATGTTTAGTTTAGGGGCATCTTGAGGAAATGTTTAGTTTAGAGGCAGTCTGAGTTAATGTCTGAGGTAATGTTTAGTTTAGGGGCAGTCTGAGGTAATGTCTGAGGAAATGTTTCATTTAGGGACAGTCTGAGGTAATGTCTGAGGAAATGTTTAGATTAGGGGCAGTCTGAGGTAATGTCTGAGGAAATAGTTCATTTAGGGGCAGTCTGTGGTAATGCTTTATTTAGGGGCAGTCTGAGGTAATGCCTGAGTTAATGTTTAGTTTAGGGGCGGTCTTGGTAATGTTTAGATTAGGGGCAGTCTGAGGTAATGTCTAAGGAAATGTTTAGTTTAGAGGCAGTCTGAGGTAATGTCTGAGGAAATGTTTAGATTAGGGGCAGTCTGAGGTAATGTCTGAGGAAATGTTTAGTTTAGGGGCAGTCTGAGGTAATGTCTGAGGAAATGTTTCATTTAGGGACAGTCTGAGGAAATGTTTAGTTAAGGGGCAGTCTGAGGTAATGTCTGAGGAAATGTTTAGATTAGGGGCAGTCTGAGGTAATGTCTGAGGAAATAGTTCATTTAGGGGCAGTCTGTGGTAATGCTTTATTTAGGGGCAGTCTGAGGTAATGCCTGAGTTAATGTTTATTTTAGGGGCGGTCTTGGTAATGTTTAGTTTAGGGGCAGTCTGAGGTAAAGTCTGAGGAAATGTTTCATTTAGGGACAGTCTGAGGAAATGTTTAGTTTAGGGGCAGTCTGAGGTCATGTCTGAGGAAATAGTTCATTTAGGGGCAGTCTGTGGTAATGCTTTATTTAGGGGCAGTCTGAGGTAATGCCTGAGTTAATGTTTAGTTTAGGGGCGGTCTTGGTAATGTTTAGATTAGGGGCAGTCTGAGGTAATTTCTGAGGAAATGTTTAGTTTAGAGGCAGTCTGAGGTAATGTTTCGTTTAGGGGCAGTATGAGGTAATGTCTGAGGAAATGGTTCATTTAGGGGCAGTCTGTGGTAATGCTTTATTTTGGGGCAGTCTGAGGTAATGCTTGAATAAGTTTAGGGGCACTGAGGTATAGTCTGAGGTAACGTTTAGATTAGACTCAGTCTGAGGTAATGTCTGAGGCAATACAACAGTACCTGAAAGTATCGTTTGAGATAATTTAGGAACACAGTCAGGTAAGTGTGTGAGGAAAGGTTAGATCAGATCCCATCAGAACTGCAGGTTTACAGAGCTGCACTTAAATCAATGCAGCCAAGAACTTTTTCCATCTCAGCAACTTCAACATGCTGCACTGCCTCACTTTCCTGTTGTACTAAAGTATACACACCCCAGGTTTCTGACTAAAAAAATTTAAATAAAATAAAAAACAACCCTTTTGCCAACACCACCCCCCCTACACACACACACACACACACACACACACACACACACACACACACACACACACACACACACACACCATGTGCATGCACCCTGTTAGCATAAGCAGCTGAGGTCATTGTGCAGCAAAGAGGATCCTAAAGTGAGGGTTAAATGAAGGAGGTGGAGTGAGATGATAGAGAGATGAAAAAAAGAACACTACACCGCATTTACCTTCTGCATAGGCACAGGTTGTCATGGTGACAGGACACATGGACAACACATGATGGCAAAGAGACACACACAAACAGAAACAAAGAGGAGATGAAAGACAGAAAATGCAGAAATCATTCAATATTGCAGAAAAAAAAGACCCAAACCACCAACAGGAGCAGAAGATTAAACACACACATGGGTATGAGGATGGAGACCTTAAAGGGAGGAAATGATGTTATTGATGATGTCATTACAACATAAAAAAATATTCACAAAATGCCCGAATACAAAATTTATATTTCAAAGAAAAAATGGCTGACAACAACAATATGTCAAGAAATGGCAGCAGGGACGAACCAGTGTCTCTATAAACAAGGATATAAACCATGATAAATCTGTATAACAGTGTCAATTATCATGTGCTGCAATGGAATCAAATTTGTCTAACAAATTTCTTTTTTCATTTGTTTTTCTTTCAATTGCACTTCTGACATAAATCTCCCGCGTTCCGGGTCTCACGGAGCTGCTCTCTCACTGATCGGCTGCTTTTAGGTTGTCTTACCTCATCGCGTCCTCGCTGCCAAGGTTTGCAGCGCCCCCTGTTGGACATTTATGTCTCTAATATGTAATATGTAAACATTTGCTTAAGCTATTATGTTGTTTTAACTGAATATCTACAAAAGGACATTAAAAAACTAAACAGTTTAAATGAATTAACAAATGCTCATTTGTAGCTGTAGATAAAGAAGGACTCGAAAAGGCCAGTCTCGTTTAAAAAAACAAATCTGGGACAATGTCATAGGTAACAGGAGACTGATCAACTGAATGATTATTCTCATTATTCTTGTTTAACATGTACAGATTGTGGTTACTGTGATTAGCTGGCCATCAATAGCCAGTGACATCACACTGATTATTTCTTGAGAATAAATATGAGGAGTATGCTATACTAATTACCTAATTGAAATAAAAGAAAAGAAAATGAAATGCTATACTTAACTTTTCAAAACAAAAACAACAACAAAAAATATATAATAAAAAGGAAAATTACGAAGAAAAAAAAAGTTGATCAGGTTTGGCTTATAAAGAAATAAATTTTAATAAATATCAGACAGGGATAAACTTTCACTCCATGCCAATATAAATATCAAAATTTGTAAGTTTATTAATGAATTAGCTAATTTAATTATTAATATACAACTCAGTGAATAAAACTTATTAAACATTCATTTATGTATTGCACGTACACACACACACACACACACACACACACACTATTGTATTGTATGGAATGTACTCTATACACACACACTAAATGATGAAAGTTGAAAGTGATTTTCATACCCTTTGATCTAAACTAGGGTTTATTCTCCTGTTTGTTAAGATCAGGATCAGCCGCTAAAGCTCAGAGAATAATCGTTTCATTAGAAGATAGGAATTATAAATCCTATTAGTGCTGCAGGAGTTAATAAGTGTGTTAGAGCACCACACTCGAGTTTCCCTCGAAAGCCCTCGCTCTAACACACTCGTACTGAAGTCTGCTGAAAACACAGCTCAGGAGTTACTTTTGGCCTCAATCAACACACACCCGCACCCACCCACACATACACACACACCCACACATACCCCCACACCCACACCCACACACACCCCCACACCCCCACCCCACCCCCACACCCCACACACCCCACACCCACACCTACACACCCCACACACCCCCACACACCCCACACACCCCCACCCACACACACCCACACACACACACACACACACACACACACACACACACACACACATACCCACACACACACGCCCCCACACACACACATACCCCACACACATACCCCCACACACACATACACCCACACACATACCCCACACACACACACACACACATACCCCCACACACACACACACATACCCCCACACACACACACATACCCCCACACACACACACACATACCCCCACACACACACACATACCCCACACACACACCCACACACACACATACCACACACACACATACCACACACACACATACCACACACACACATACCACACACACACATACCACACACACACATACCCCCACACACACACATACCCCCACACACACACACACCCACACACACACCCATACACACACACACGCAAACACACACACACGCAAACACACACACACGCAAACACATACACACGCAAACACATACACACGCAAACACATACACACGCAAACACATACACACGCAAACACATACACACGCAAACACATACACACGCAAACACATACACACGCAAACACACACACGCAAACACATACACACACACATACACATATACACACACATATACACACGCACTTATATTAGGAAAATGTAATACACACTTCTCATGAAAAATGAGCTTTATATCTGGAAGTGTGTATCACTGATGTGTGTGGTGCTGCAGGACTCGCACATCGTCTCCTACATTTTAGCCACATAGCAGTGTGTGAAAGTATTGGCACTGTATCACACAGTGATTGTAATCAGACACCAGGGGGCGTCACTGACTCTCCCCTCAACACACACTGAGGTCAAAATCACCACAAGACAAAACTCTCGGTTTTCCAGAATGTTCTCACTGAGCTCCTTCTGGGAGATTTTCCTATTACACCCAACCACACACACACACACACACACACACACACACACACACACACACACACACACAGATATACTGCATAAATGTTTCCTATTAGCTGCTGAATAGCGCTTTATGACTGTGTGTGTGTGTGTGTGTGTGTGTGTGTGTGTGTGTGTGTGTGTGTGTGTGTGTGTGTGAGAGAGAGAGAGAGAGAGAGAGTGGTGACTCACACCCTCTCTCAGCAATTTCTTCATCCCCTAAGCGTCTGCACTCTTACCCGGTGAGTAAGTTAATCCTTTAGTGAAGTAGTGTCTACCAGGAAGTGTGGGTGTGATTTGAGACGCGGCCCTGATAACTGGCTCTATGTGAATGAATTTGATTTGGAACAAAGCCTTAGTAACTGGTGTAACCAAGGGAGCAGGAGCTTGTACAGACAGTGCAGGCTGCGATTTGGAACACAGCCCTGTTACTGAGCCCATTACAGTTTACACTGGGATTTGGAACACAGCCATGCGATGCGTGCTGTGGAACAGAGCCAGTAATTTATCTAATTTGTAAAGTGCGCATGTGATGATTTGGGATAGAACCCTCATGTTATATCAGTTACTGTACATATCTAACACAGCATTCATTTGCCCCTGGGAACACGGGTAATTTGGAACAAGGCCATGTTCGCCTGTAAACCAGTAGGCGGTCATTTTAAAGTGTTTGTGCATGTTGTGATGTAGGTCACACCCTTGGTAACCAGTGTGACCTTGATAACACGAGCAATTTGGGACGCAGCCCTTGTACGGTAAGCAAGATCCTGTAAAATCAGTGTGAATGCTGTGATAAGGCCCTGATAACGAGTGTGATTACAGGCGTGCAGGATTTGGGACGAGGCCCCAGGGAGGAGTGTGATTTAGGCGTGTCAGTCCTGTTAGGGAGAAAGTATCAGGAAAGGTTTGAATTTTGGACAGGGCCACACGCCATGGACACTCAGGAAATGATTTTAAACTGAAACAGATCAGGGGTTAAAACCATAAAGAGCTAAAATGATTTGGGACAAGACTGATATGACACAATACAGAGAACTAAAATATGAATCTAATAAGTGTGTGTTTGGGACCTTGGTGATTTGGGACACAGCCATTGATTGTGCTGATGAGTGGAGAAGAAGGAGTGAAGGAGAAACACTGACCTTACTGGCCTTCAGGACATTAATCTGCTCTTCATTCACTGTGTCCTTGTTTTTCTCTAAAAATCCCTCACACTGATACTCCACCTGAGAGAGAGAGGGAGGGAGAGACAGTTATAGAGACAGAGACGGAGTAGAAGACCAAGGCATACAGAAAGAAATTGAGAGACAAAGAGAAAAACAGAGAGAAACCGACAGACAGAGAGAAATACATTTACAGAAACAGACAGACAGACAGACATAGAAACAGACAGTGAAACAGAAACAGAGAGACAGAGAAAGACCAAGACATGCAGACAGAAATAGTGAAACAGAGAGACATGCAGAAAGAGAGACGGACAGATAAAAGCAGACAGACAGACAGAGTTGGATAGAGACAGACAGACAGACAGACACAGGAAAAACAAAGAGACAGAAACAGAGACACAGAGAGAGAAGGACAAAGAGAGATCGTTGATCAATTCTTATATCTATTCTCCCAATGATCCCACACCATCAATCACTTACATACTGTGTGTGTGTGTGTGTGTGTGTGTGTAAGCAGAAACATGAGTCTGATGCTAAAAGTGGAGTGAACATTAAGACCTGGAGCTGTAATACACACTCTGAGACTCAGCGTGTGTGTGTGTGTGTGTGTGTGTGTGTGTGTGTGTGTGTGTGTGTGTGTGTGTGTGTGTGCGCGCGCATCAGTGTGTGTGAGCATGAGTGTGTGCGTGTGTGAGTGTGTGTGTGTACCTTGTCTGCAAAGTGCTGAATAATGAAGGCTTTATTGGACATGCGCGGCTTCTCGAAAAGTGCACACGTCTTCAGATGAGTGTTATAGAGCTTCTGAGCCCAGGAGTCATCCGAACCTCTCGGCATCTACACACACAAGCGTGCACACACACGCGTGCACACACACACACACAGAGAAAAAATTGGGAAAATTAATCTAGAGTATAAAGCACAGACGAGATCTGAGCAGAGAGAGAGAGAGAGAGAGAATCAGGCATCAGTATGAAAAGGAGAAAACTTGACATTACAAAGTGGAAAAAAGTGATGAATAGATGGAAAAAAATGTAAAAAGATTAAATGAACAGAACAAAACAAAAGCAAGAAGAAATGAAGCAAAACTGGTTTAAGGGATCAGAAGTGAGAGACAGACAGAATGGAAGGGAAGAAAGACGGGAAAATGAAATAAATTAGTAAAAGAAAAATATTTATAAAAAATATTTTATATATATATATATATATATATATATATATATATATATATAGTGGGAATTCTGGGAAAAGAAAAAAGAGATAAAAATGTTAATGCCAATGTATATGAAGAATAAAAATACAATTATAGAACTTAAAAAAAGTTATAATAATAATAAACTGTAAGATGAATAGACGCTATCAGGTGTAGCACAAAAAGACGCAGTATTGATTAATTGACTGAATTACACAGTAATAAAAATATTTAGAACAGATTGCATTAGATAAGATTGGATTAGGTCAGAGATGATCATACTGCAGAGGGCGGGACTTATTACCCTCATTAATCTTCTCTTAATTATTTAAAGATCATCATTGTCTATAAATCATTTAATTATACAGTAAATGTGCTTTAGACCGACACTGAGATTTAATAAATAAACACAGTGCTAAACTAAGATACAGACAGACAGATTTAAGCCCCGCCTTCACCCTCTAGGTGTCTAACCAATCATGGACAAGGCAAAATAAATTTTTGTTTTGTTATTTTGCAATTTGCTTTACTAATAAATAAATAAACACAGGCTTAGCTATGGTTCTTCCTACACTTACTCAGATATTGTCTCCGTCTGTCTGTCTCTCTCCGTCTGTCTGTCTGTCTCTCTCCGTCTGTCTGTCTGTCTCTCTCCGTCTGTCTGTCTGTCTCGCTCCGTCTGTCTGTCTGTCTCTCTGTCTCCGTCCGTCTGTCTCTCTCCCTCCGTCCGTCTGTCTCTCTCCCTCCGTCCGTCTGTCTCTCTCCCTCCGTCCGTCTGTCTCTCTCCCTCCGTCCGTCTGTCTCTCTCCCTCCGTCCGTCTGTCTCTCTCCCTCCGTCCGTCTGTCTCTCTCCCTCCGTCCGTCCGTCTCTCTCCGTCCGTCCGTCTCTCTGTCTCCGTCTGTCCGTCCGTCTCTCTGTCTCCGTCTGTCTGTCTGTCTCCGTCTGTCTGTCTGTCTGTCTGTCTCCGTCTGTCTGTCTGTCTCTCTGTCTCCGTCTGTCTGTCTGTCTCTCTGTCTCCGTCTGTCTGTCTCCCTCTGTCTGTCTGTCTGTCTCCCTCTGTCTGTCTGTCTCTCTCCCTCTGTCTGTCTGTCTCTCTCCCTCTGTCTGTCTGTCTCTCTCCCTCTGTCTGTCTCTCTCCCTCTCTCTCTCTCTCTCTCCACAGGATAAAACTAAATATATTTTTCTCCTGTTCATATTGTTTTCCTCCTACATCCCTTGAGGGACTCAGTGAAAAGGTAAACAGAAAAAAGTGGAATAAATTAAAAAGAGAAAGAAAGAAAGAGGAGGTACAGGAGAAATGAGAGGAGAAACGAATAGTAGAATGGAAGCAAATGAAAAGCAGATAAACAGAAGGAGGGAACAGCTGAGTAAGGATGAAAAACTCGAGTCATGGCTCTGATTTAGTAAATAATCAGGAAGTGCAAAGTTGTGGGCGGGGATTAAGCAGGAAGTGGGAGGTACCCTGCACTCCTCGTCTAACAGGTCGAGCACGCCCATCTTGGCCTCGATCAGGTTAATGCACGGCTGATTATCGTAGAAATCGATCAGCGTCCAGGGGATCTGCTCCTTCATGTACTCCTCCTGCTCCAGCTTAAACACGTGCTACACACACACACACACACACACACACACACACACACACACACACACACACACACCAGGATCAAGAAATACTCTGAAACACCTCACTAATACCAAAAATATATTAATATTTATAAACATACACTAGAAATAAACACTTTCAGAAATAAACACAAACATGTGAGTACTCCTAAATACTCAACGCAAACTCACACTTAAATACTAAATATGCTCAGAAAACCCCACAATACAACAAATACTCAGAAACACAAATACTCACACCAGAAACATTTAAAAGCACTAAAATATAAAATACACCAAACAAAACACTAAATACTTCAAAATATTTAGCACTTACAAATTCCCCCAAATACTTACAAACTTGCAAATACAAATACTCACGGTCAAAGAAATACCAAAATAATCTTGAACAAACAATAATAAACACTCGAACACTTAAAAACACAAACCCACTCAACAGATACTTACAATTACTACAATAATACTCATTAATACACAAACACTAAGGACCACAAGTACTTACAATTACTAATTTGTTTAGTTTTGTGAAAAAAAAAAAAAAACAATTAAACACTTTGAAGTGTTTAGAGATACGCAGAACTGCAAAAACCTGCGAATGCTGAGAAATATTGACATACTCAACACTAAAAACACTTCAAACAACATCCTGGAACTACAGACGCCCCGAAACTACAGACGCCGCGGAACTACAGACGCCCCGGAACTACAAACATCCGCAGACGCCCCGGAACTACAGACGCCCCGGAACTAAAGACATCCACAGACGCCCCGGAACTACAGACGCCCCGGAAGTACAGACGCCCCGGAAGTACAGACGCCCCGGAAGTACAGACGCCCCGGAACTACAGACGCCCCGGAACTACAGACGCCCCGGAACTACAGACGCCCCGGAACTACAGACGCCCCGGAACTACAGACGCCCCGGAACTACAGACGCAAGTTAAAGGACATGAGGGAAAGACAGAAGCTGGACACTTACCATGTTGAACTGCTGCTGGAGTTTCTCATTAGCGTAGTTGATACAGAACTGTTCAAAACTGTTAATCTCGAAGGTTTCGAACCTGAAACAAACATTTATAACAGGATCGTTTATTACTCTAATAACATTCCACAGACACAGAGCCGGAAACCTGAATCCAGTTTTACACGGAAAAAGATCCCAGTGTTCAGAATCAGGTTACACACTCATGGTTTTAAATAAGAAAAACATACACATTTTCCATACGTGTAAATCTATAATGATTTCACATCAAATGATAACAAAAAATTTAAATAAATCTTAATAAATCAATAAATGGACGGATGGACGGATATCCGGGTGTGAAGCGATGCTGTGACTGACCCGTAGATGTCGAGCACGCCGATGAAGGAGTGCTGTTTGACGGACGAGTGCAGCGCCTTGTTGACGTGCTCCACGATCCAGTTGAAGAGTTTGGCGTAGATGTGCTTGGCCAGGGCGTCTCTGGAGTTCGTGGCCTGCACTCGGGGAACCGGCTTGATGTACGTCTCAGACGCCGTCTTCAGCTTCTTATGGCACAGCCAGTGAGCCATGTCCTGATAGGCCACGCCCAGCAGCTCACAGAACACGCTCAGGTGGGCGTTATTGGGCTGGAGAGGGCAAAAGGAGGAGCCAATCAGGAGGCGGGGTTCAGAGCGAGGATATGAAATCATCAAAGCATACGATCCAACCATTCAGTTATGTGTTTATAATAAGTGTGTGTGTGTGTGTGTGTGTGTGTGTGTGTGTATTTACTCACCGCTATGTTGCTGCTGTCTGTGTCTCTGTCCTTCACCTCCACGTTGCCCAGGTGCAAGATGGCCGCCAGGACTTGGAACAGCCCCATCTGATATGACTCGTTAATGCCTGAGAACACACACACACACACACACACACACACACACACACACACACACACCTATTACAAAAAACATTACACACTACACTATATATCGTAATAAAAGGTTAAACTATACTACCAACAGCAACACACACACACACACACACACAAACACACACACACACACAAACACACAGGTCTTACCCAGCAGTGAGAAGGCGTTCCTGGTAGTTGACATCTCCTTTGCATCGTCCACTCCGTCAATAACTGGGTTTCGGCCCTGCATGGTGTAGTGGAATTCACTGGCTCTGCCTGAGTGCACACACACACACACACACACACACACACACACACGCACACACACGCACGCACACACGCGCACACACGCGCGCGCACACACACACACACATACACACACATACACACACACACGCGCACACACTTGTTAAGCAAAATAATGAACTTGCATTCAAATGAGTTCATCTCGTGTTCATCTATGAAACATGAATAGAACATTAGACAGTAAAGATAACGTTAGCTACCTAAGCTAAGTGTAGCGTGGTGTATAGCTAGCTGTGCAGCGCAGCGTACAGTAGCTAACAAGTTACATAAAGCTGCTATTACATAAAGCTGTGAAAGGTGTTGGGCGAGTTAGCATGAGTTAGCATGAGTTAGCATGAGTTAGCATGAGTTAGCATGAGTTAGCTGGATAAAACTGAAAGGTGAACATCATTCTGAATTCTATAAAGAGCCACCAAACATAACGAGAGAGTTTTACACCAAGCAGGTGCTCAAGTAAAAGAGAAACATGACATGCTAATATGCTAACTTCTGCAAAGTAGCTAACAAGTTATAGCTGTGTTTAGCACTGAATGAAAACAAGTCAGAAAGTGTTAATCACAAGATACGGAAAAAAGCATTAACAATACTTTTAATTGTTCAAGTGTTTCTTTATGTGCATTTAGTATTATGGTACATCATATAGCTATATAATTATTAGTGTACATCAGTGTGTGACGTAATGACAAACAGGAAGTTATTAAAAAATCATAATAATAAAAACCAGAAGAAGCCCAAATTCAGACGCCTCTGGAGAGATTCAAGGAGACACAGCCTGTTGCTTGGCAACTGGACACTGAATGTGGATGTGCACTATTACATCATACACATGTGCGCACACACACACACACACACACACACACACACACACACACACACACACACACACACACTCATTAAGCGGGTGTCAGTTGAACAGGAAGTCAGCAAAGTTGGCAGCCAGCACAGGAGAGGACAGAGCCAGCAGTGTGTGTGTGTGTGTGTGTGTGTGTGTGTGTGTGTGTGTGTGTGTGTGTGTGAGAGAGAGACACTACACATTTGTTCATGGCCCTGTAGGTGTGTGGGTTCATATACAGGTGGTGTGTGTGCGCTAGTAAATGACAAAGCGTGTAAAAACACAAGCTGCGTCTCAGTAGGAAAGTTCTGATCCCCAGCTCCCCTGCTGTGTCCAGACCAACACACACATGCACACACACACACACACACGCACGCAGGCACCTACATGCAGACACACGCACGTACGCACGCACAAGCCAAAATCAGCAGTGTTGTTCAACATGTCGTTCAAACATCACAAGAGTCTAAATAAATCAATTAAATAAAAAGAAAAAATATGTTTTTCCTAGCTGAATTTTTTTTGCTAAATATTTTTTTTTTTACCATAATTCTTTTAAAAACTTTTTTCATATTATTTATTCTTTAATGTAACTCTTGAATTTTTCACTTTTCAACAGCATTATTTTTTCCACTGAACTTTTCTAAGATTAAATCTTTTAAAAATGTTTTATTTTATTTATTTATTTATTAACTTCCAGTGTGAATGAGGCTTTTTTTTTTACCACTTATTATTAGTATTATTATTATTATTATTATTATACTGATTTTGTTAAATGTAATGTTTCACTTTTTACACTTTTTGTTACATTTAATTAATACTGAAAAACTCATTTTAAATTGAAATTTATTTATATAAAAAATGTTTTTAAACGTAAAATTTTTCTAACTGCATTTTTTTTTCTGATTGCAGTAAAATTTTCCTGTCTTCCTATTCTATCCTATCTTTCCATTTTAAGTCACAGACAGTTGGCTTAGTGATGTCACTGTCGCCTTGTACCTCCAATTCCCGTCTCTGTGTGCATGGATTTTTCATGTGTTTGGTGGGTTTCCTCCGGATACGCCGGTTTTACCATTCCCCAAATTAGCCGTAGTGTGGGAGTGTGTGTATGTGTGTGTGCCCTGCGATGGTTTGTCACCCTCTCCAAGGTGTACCCCGCCTTATGCCCTTAGTCTCCTGCGATAGGCTCCAGGCCCCCTGTGATACAGGTATCAGTTCCCCTACGCATCTTTATAGAGGTGTGTGTGAGTGTGTATGTACGTGTGTGTGTGTGTGCATGTTAACGTGCACACGCATGCGTGTGTGTAACTCACTAAGCTTCAGGATCTTGAACTCAGGCAGGTGTGAGGAGGCACAGAGCTGGTAGAAGATGTGGTAGTTCCTCTCATCATCCGCCTGCGCAAAGAGGCGAGAGAAACATCGATCAGAACCCAAACTAGACCCGGTTCCTCTATATTCATCGGAACCCGAACACTTCCCGTGTTTACACTGAGCGTCATTACTTCAACAGGGGAAAGGACGTCTTTATTCTACCATGTTAGCATAGTCAGCTAGTACGCTAGTGAACACACTCATTCCTGATAATCTAGCTAACAGCTAACTAGTGTGATCATTTAACAGCATAATAAAAAAGGATCACTTTTAGCATCATGCTAATCTGACTGCAGACTCAGGAATGATCCGAGAGCCACGCCCGGCACCCAGGGCGATAGAAGTCACACTGCCACAGCACACACACCTAAAGAACTGTGAATTCCAGTGTGTGCGTGCGCGCGTGTGTGTGTACCAACATGCTTGACTTCATTATCCTCATTCCTGATTAGCCTTAAGCCCTGAAGACGCTGATCTAGCTTTAGCAGTGTGTGTGGTGTGTGTGTGTGGGTGTGTGTGTGTGTGTGTGTGTGTGCGCGCGTATGTGTGTGGAACACCAACACAGGAATGACGATTACTCCTGGTTATCGTCTGGTAAAAGCTAGCTAGTTATTGGCCTGTTAGCTAATAAGAATTAAAAAAACACAGCTAATGCAAATCACTGTATCAAACTTAATAGACATTACCCAGCAGTGCATTATGGGTAATACACAGTCCATCAGCTACTGAGAATAATGCCTGCTCATGTATCCATCTACTGTCTGTCTGTGTCCATCTACTGTCTGTCTGTGTCCATCTAATGTCTGTCTGTCTGTGTGTCTGTGTCCATCTACTGTCTGTCTGTCTGTGTGTCTGTGTCCATCTAATGTCTGTCTGTCTGTGTGTCTGTGTCCATCTACTGTCTGTCTGTGTGTCTGTGTCCATCTACTGTCTGTCTGTGTGTCTGTGTCCATCTAATGTCTGTCTGTGTATATATCTACTGTTTGTGTGAGTGTATGTCTTGTCTATTGTCTGTCTGTGTTCATCTACTGTCTGTCTGTGTGTCTGTGTCCATCTACTGTCTGTCTGTGTGTCTGTGTCCATCTAATGTCTGTCTGTGTATATATCTACTGTTTATGTGAGTGTATGTCTTGTCTATTGTCTGTCTGTGTTCATCTACTGTCTGTCTGTCTGTCTGTGAGTGCCCTTGCACTGTCTGTCTGTGTCCTTCTACTTTCTAACTGTATACCTGGGTCCATCCATCGTCTATCTGTCTGTCTGCCCACCTACTGTTTGTCCCTCTACTGTCTGTCTGTGTGCCCATCCACTGTTTGTCTGTCTGGGTTTCATTTTACTCTCTGTTTGGCTGTCTGCCTATGTACTTCTACTTTCTGACTGTATACCCGCATCCATCTACCCCCTGTCTGTGTGTCCACCAACTGTTTGTCTGTCTGTCTGTCAGTCAATATACTGTCTGTCTGCCCATCCACTGTTTGTATTAATCCATAATCTGTCCGTCAACTTCTGTCTGTCAGTCGCTGTCTGTGGATCCATCTACCATTTGTCTGTCCAAATGTTTGACCATCGTTCTAATTACTGTGTCTGTCCATCTACAGTCTTCTCTTTGTCTCCATTAACTGTCTGTCTCTGTTTTTAGTAAAACTCAGTAAATAAACAAAGCACATGTCCACAATGTCTGCATTTATGCTATACTTCTAGGCAATTAGGAAGCGTGAAGTTAGCCTTGCTATAAGCTCCAACGCTCCAAGGCTACGTGCTGACCTCACCTGAAACACGACTCGTGATTTCTCCAGCAGGTACGTCCTCATGTTCGCACCGATGATGTGGTAGCGCTTATCGAAGCCGATCTCGATGTACTTCCCAAAGCGGCTGCTGTTGTCGTTCCTGGTGGTTTTGGCGTTTCCTATGGACTGAATACGAGACAGACGAGAAAATTCATCTTGCTGTGTTACGTGATAACGTGTGTATTAGTAATAACAGGTGTGTATGTGTGTGTGTGTGTGTGTGTGTGTGTGTGTGTGCGCGCGTGTGTGTGCTATGTAGCAGGAGTTATATATATTTGAACAGTGTGCCGATGTTATGCGATGAAAAAGAGTGTGTGCAAAAAATAAATGTTTAGGTCAGGAAATCGATGCAGAGCAAAGCATCATGGGAGTCCACAGGGACTGCATTCAGCAGCACAGTCCCATTTATCTGCTTTTTTTAAACAATGTGAGCATCTATGGGGGGAATATCCTCAAGGTGTCCTTGTCAAAATCTCCAAGTGACACACAGTTTACAGCTAACCATTAACGCCAGATATTAGCATCGCTAACACGTTAAGCTAACTTTTTAAAAAAAATCATTAGCCAAGTTTAAAGTGGGGCAATGCTAATCTGATGCTAATCGAGGCCACGATCTGACTTCATTATTCTGACACAGACTCAGGACATTCCATCTAACACATGCCAACTCTCGTACACACCTACAGTCATGACCTTCATACAGCATTCATGGGTGTGTGTGTGTGGACATATTGACATAAGGCATGTTTCTCACACACACACATACATTTACAGGCTCAATAATGAAGCTTGTAACCAGTAATAACCAGGTTTTTTTTTATTTTTTTTTTTTAAAACAGAGCAAATCTGTATCTGGGAAAAAAAAACTCTCCAGGTAACCAAGGTTACCCAAGTGAAGGTCATTACGCTTGAGTGTTGCTCAGCACCAGAGCAGGTGAGATATCCAAAGATCTACTTGTGTAAGCAGAAGAGACCCATTATTTAGTGAAGGACCCCCTATTAGAAGATAAAGATCAACCAAAAGAACTGCTGACCGGCAGGAGAAGCCTACAGAAGCTGTGAGATTGTTCTCAAGCATTTAGAATTTCGTCCATCCTGGTGAGTCTTGGAACTCCTGTGGTGTTCCACAAGGGTCTTCTTGAGTCAGATGCAGATTTTTTTTTTTCAAACCATTTTTATGTTGATAACAATCACCTTAACATCTGTTCTCACATTGCTCACAACAACCGACCCTGGATTACTCCAACTTGCCCCTGAGCATCATCTATCCCACACTTACAACTTGCTTTCAACCTTCTCAAGTTCTCCTACGCCATCTCGTTGCTGTTCTCTCGCTACTGGCTTCCTGTAGCAGCCCACATCAGCTTAAAAGCACAGATGCTCGCCTACAAAGCCAAAAACGGACCAGCACCAACCTACCCGAAGGCACTTACCACATCCTGCTCTGCAGCACGTTCTGAAGATCCGCACCGAGGTGGTGGAACAAACTCACCATGTTCTCCAGACAAGACTAAAGACCTCCTTCTTCACCAAGCACTAAAATTAGTACCGTGTTTTTTATGTTCTTGGACTCTCAGTGTCTGACCTACTAAGCCAGCATTTTGATAGACTACAAGCCACACCATAAATGAGAAAAAATATATATATATTTTTTGACACCTTACCTCCATGATAGGGTTGGAGGCGAGCACTTTCTCCTCGACGTTGGCTTCGCTGGCTGAGCCGCTCACCGTCGCAAAGTATCGCATCGCGTATTTGGCTGAAACCGTTTTCCCTGCACCGGACTCTCCGCTCACAATAATGCTCTGGTTCCTCTCGTCTCTGGAATGGAAATAAAATATTGATGAAGATTGTCCCTGTGTCTTAGGGGAAATCTGTGTGTTCTGGAGAGGTTTTTTACAGGATAAATGGTGCTCAGTCTGTTTTATAAGACATTAATAAAGGAGATTAAACACATATGTTTGTACAGACACAAGACGACAGTTAACAGTTTGCACGGTCACTTTGCACTTTGAGATTTGAATCTCGCCCCCTTGTCAGGTTTCCTCTCTCAGTCCAAAGACACGTGCTTATTGATGTTTCCAAACTTCCCATAGTGAGAATAGGTGTGAGAAAGTGGTGTGTGTGTATGTGTATGTGTGTGTGTGTGTGTGTGTGTGTGTGTGTGTGTGTGTGCTTTTGTCCTGCGATGAGTCCAGAGTGTTCACCAAGTCCCCTGAGACGCTACACAGGGTAAGCAGTTTGAGGAATGGCCAGATGAATGTGTGAGGGTTTGTTAGAGAGAAGGAGAGAGACTGTGGCTAGATTATTTGTTGCAGAATGCAGTAAGATGACCCAAAAACCATCCTCTTAAAGACGCACACACACGCACACGGACTAATAAACATCTACAACACACTTTCACTCACAGTACCTGGCCATCTGCTTGTACGCCTCCTCGGCCACGGCGAATATGTGCGGGTCCATGTCTCCCATGTTCTGTCCGCTGTAAGCGTTAATGATGTCCGAGCCATAGATGGGCAGCGTTTCATACGGGTTAATGGCCACCAACACAATACCTGCGTTATGGAGGACAGAAATTTTTTTTTTAAACATTAACGCGCTTTCCTGACTATATGTTACTGTTACACTACTTTCTAATATCAGCCTGCATGCAGAGAAACTGCAGTGTAGTTTTGATAAATCAATAGAAGAGCGCTTGTTTATCGCCTGTAGGTATGTAGGTGTTTACCGCAGTAGGTGTAGATGAGTTTGGAGTCGATGAAGCGCACTTTCAGGTTGTGCAACACGGCCGGTTCGTGCAGGTAACTCAGCGCCGTCAGGTCATTTTCCCCCACCAGGATGTCGGGGTTCCGCAGGTGAGGCAGGACTTTAGTCTTCGGGTCCAACTTGTGCTCCAGATACTAACACACCGACACAGAATAAGATCTATAGTGAATTTTGTGAATTTACTTGCTAGTTTTATTACAGAAGGAATAGTTGCCTACATTAGAGGAACAACCGACTAGGGCAGAGGACCAACCTCCTATGGACAAACCGCCTATATTAGAGGACGAACAGCCTACAGTGGAGGACAAACTGCTTATTTTAGAGCAAGAACAGCTTACATAAAAAGGACGAACCGCCTATAGCAGGGGACGGACTGCCTACGGACTAGAGGATGAACAGCATTCATTTACTATTAGAGCCTAAAGTGGATGAGAAACAGCCTAAAGTACAGAAGGATCAACTAAAGAATTAGAACTGAAGAATAATCAACAGAAGATCATGAAGATCCTCCTAAAATGGCCTTGGAATGACAGCGAACAGCCTACAGAAGTGAGGGACGAGCCCTAAAGAGACAAGAAGAAAAGAAAAAAAGCCAACTGTAGATGAGGAACAGCCTATACAAGTAAGAGAAAAGCTTAAACAAAAGAAGGGATAGCCTTAAGAAAAAAAAAAAAGAACAGCCTAAAGTAGAAAAGGAATAGCCACTGGGAGAGACCAAACGGTCTATGGAAAAGCATGAAGAGTCTACAGGAGAAAAGTCTATGGGAGAGAGGACACGGCCCTAATGACAGAAGGAACAACCTGCAAAAGAGGAATAAGGAGAACAGCTAAAAGAATAAAATGAGTGCCTAAAGGAGAAAATGAAAAGCCTACAAAAGAGAAAGAATAGAAAAAGAAAAATGAATATAATATACAAGAAATGGAACAGTATAATGGACAAAAGGAACAGTCGATGGATGAAAAGGCAACAGCCTACATGATAGAAAACAAATCAGCCTAAAAAAGAAAAACAGCGTAACAGCTTTTGGGGCCAAAGGGGGAAAAAAAAACCCCTACAGTTCAGAAGTGACAGCCTATAGAACAGAATGAATAGCCAATGGGAGAGAAAGAAAGAAAACAAGGAACTGGCTTATATAAAAAAAGATGAACAGCGTATGGAGAAAAAGAACAGTCCATAAAAAGAAGGAACAGCCTAAGAAGAAAAGGCCAATGAGCCTATGGGAGAGAAGGCGAGAGGGAACAGTCTATAAAAATCACCAACCATGAGAAAGATGGAACAGTCCAAGAGTAATCTAAAAGGCAGATTCGGGACTAGACATGCTCATGATCAACACATTCAAACACACACTCACCGTGCCATCCTCCAGCTGCAGGTGCAGTGCCGTGTCCCCCTGTTTGTAGTCTTTAGTGAGCTCCGCTGATCTCCACACCTCCTCAGGGTCGGGAATCCACACCCGAGCATACTGCCAAACACACACACACACACACACACACACACACACACACACATGCACAAAATGTTTAATATTTTGTATCAGTATTAATGTCTGTACAAGCTCTTTAGCTCCTTATAGTGGGATTATTAATTCAGTTAGACTGCAGAACAGCAGGAAGCGCTAATAAAGCGACGTTAGCCCTGAGAGAGCGAGAGAACACTGACTAGCCGCTAGCGATCTAAACTCGCTTTAGCCTCAACAGAACACATTAATTAGAAATAATACAGCTAAATCCTAAAAGCATTAGCAGAGATAGGGGTGTAATGAGATTTAAAAAGGTCACACACACACACACACACACACACACACACACACACACACACACACACGGCTGTAGGTCAGAAGCTAAGAATCACACAAAACACAACAGGACAGAAATCCTGAGCCTGACCCCTTTTCCCCCGAATAACACAAAATAAACTGGCAAACTGTTGCTAGGCAACCGAGAAATATTTAAGCTAAGGTAAGATTGAGGCTAAGCATTTAGCTAGCTAGCTCATAATCATGATAAACTGTCCCTCATACGGATGCCGTAAACACATCGTGAGCATCAAAGCAACAAAAACGTACAGCGAGTATAAACCTTTACCTCAGATGTGATGGTAAACTGCTAAAAAAAAAAACAGACTTCGCTTTAAAATACATGCTGTATCAACTGCTAATCAGTCTGATTTCCGCTATAGTTATCGTGCTAATTTAGTTACATTAAGCCTTTTTTTCCGCTGTATTACAATCGGAGGTGAGAACAATGCGAAAGGTTTTGTGTAGATTTTTTCTTTTCCTGAGTGTCTATGTACCCGCTAGATAAACACTTAGCCTGACTGATTAGCCTACAAACAATAAATATGGAACAAATATCCATGGGTTCTAATGTTAAAGTGCGCGCTCATGATTTAGCGAGCTAGCACAAATGTGCAGCAACGTTTACCTCAAACATGCTGCTAAATTTTGGAGAAACAGCAGGTGAACCCGTGAACGTGTCCGTCAAGAAAAGCGAAATGAGGCAGCGTTTGGTTTTCAAGGAACTATAAACATCGGCAATAAACTTTAATGATCCATCACTGATTTTTCAATTCAGCTGGTAGCTAGCCACTATTATTTGACTATCATTTGTTACTTTAACTGAATATTTTTTCCATGCATGCTATTCCTTTACTTCTACAGTAAAGTAATTCATTGACGTGTCAATTTGTTTTGTAAATACATGTTTTTTTTTCTCCTGCTGTATTTTCATTTTTTTTTTACTTAATTATTAGTATTTACTAATTTTACTATTGTATTAAGTCACTTATCAGCATTTTAAAGTTTATGTATTATTTTACGAATGCCAGGAATCTGTAACATATGAAGATATTTGTACTTGATCTAGGTTATAAAATCCAAAAATGTGCTTTGTTCTTGTATTTTATTTATTTATACTCAATACACACAATGAACTGAAATGAAAATAAAAAAAAAACATTACAATATTACAAATGCATTACAAACATCACAAGATACTTGTGCAAGTTGCTCTGAACAAGAGCATCTGCTAAATGTCCTAAATATAAAGATATTTATTTAGATTAAATAGAAATTTTGATGCTTAATTTCAAATGAAACATCGACAATGGCAATATTTTTCAGAAACATATTTTTACCGAATACATAAAAAAAATAAAATAAATAAAATGGTTATATGAAAGTAAGAGTCATATCAACTTCTCTATGTAAAACAAAGTGCACTGAATTTATTATCATGGAAATATTAAGTGTGAGGAGGTTCTGTACTTTAGGGAGGATATTTCACCATCATCATCATCATCATCATCATCATCATCAATGTACGTCATATCACAAAAATGCATGATGGGATATTATTCAGGTTGAAGTGATGATAAGAGAGAGGGTGTGTGGTGAGATGATTTTAGAGAGAGAGTGTGTGTGTGTGTGTGTGTGTGTGTGTGTGTGTGTGTGTGTGTGTGTGTGTGTGTGCGCGCATGATTGGCATTTGACTCGAAGCTGTAGCAACGTGTAAAGACTTGAGTGATGAAGGCAACACCTCAAACCTGCATTTCTTTGGAACAAATTCCTTCTCAAAATACAACACAGAAAATGCTACACATGGATTAATACACTATAAATCTACTGTATGTAGTTTAACAGCTTTAACCTTTAACAGCTGTTAAGAAAATTAGTTGAACTTTTAAATTAAAAAGCATCAGCTGCTCATATGTTCTGGCGGATTACTTTCACTGAACTTCAAATTATTTTCATAGAACTTTGATGGAAATTTTACGATTACGTAATATAGCGCTAATCATTACGCCTGTTATGCGCTACATTGTTAGCATACAAAACAAACGACTGGCCTATCGTAGTTTAGTTTCATGACACTGTACTGTGGAATGCTGGGCTTATAATATTAAATGAAGGATTTTAATGCTTAAATCATTAATTGATTATTTTTGTTCATGATATTTCTCCGTATCTCACAAATCTACAAACTTGTACATCAGAGGATCGCGCACATGCAGAGTGATGGGCAGGACTGTACTGGCCACAGCTGTTTGTGGCGGTTGTGCTGCTCGAACCCTTTAAATAAAACTGAAACTGAGGGAAAAAAGCATGCGTCTCGTTACTATTCATTATTTATGACTGATCAATTATTGACAGCTAACGTGTTCAACTATTGTGCGAAATTTGCAGCCGTATTATTAATAATTCTAAACAATAACATTATTATTTGTACTTACGGTAGTACCACAGAACTGGGGTGTGTCTACTGTACTGTATGTGGACTCTGCAAATGTTAAGTTGTTATAAACAGGACAATAGCTGAACTTGTTATGAAGATAGCTCAAAACGAAAATGCAAAACTAAGTATAAAAAAGCAGCACGTCTCACTTTCCCACAATCCTGTGTGTTACATATGAATTCCTCGAACCAACATTCAAGGCAAGATCCAACAGCAGAGGCGCGTTAGCACGCCAACACCGCTAATGCTCACCATTGTGAAGTCCATTAGATTAGAGTAAAGGATCAGATTGTTCCCTATTGGGCACATTGACATGCGGTGCTGTTTACAGTTAATCTGT
Source organism: Clarias magur (assembly GCA_013621035.1). NCBI lineage: Eukaryota > Metazoa > Chordata > Actinopteri > Siluriformes > Clariidae > Clarias > Clarias magur. The sequence continues at coordinate 483,316 of QNUK01000316.1, read as the reverse complement.
ATGAATGAATTAACCCTATACTGTCCATATTATACAGATAAGACATGGTGTTGACCGGACACTTCAATGCAGCAGTGCGCATGGGTGTGTATAAAAAAAAAAAAAAAAGAAGTGTGTAAAAGTGATTCACGAGTTTGTTCTCCAGACAACTCCCACTGATAAACGTGTTGAGACTGAATCAGATTCGAACCTGCACGGTGTAAATCGGTGCTTCTCTCCATGACTGAAAACGGCAAAACACAAGCAGCCCTCAGCACTACAGGCGCAGGAATCTCACAGTCATTCCACGTGAAGCAGGGAAATTCATTTAGAACTGAAGGGAGAATACACCATCAACATCGCGGCCGGACCCGCAACATAACACGCCATCGCAATCCTGGTACATTACATTAAACCTACATGTGTGACATCATGGATAAGGTGAAGAAAATGGCCAAAAACATGGAACATTAAAGCGAAAGCAATAGAATAAATATAATAAAAGTTTAATCCTACAATTTCTAAATTTCTATTCCTCCATCACTGTGTGTGTGTGTGTGTGTGTGTGTGTGTGTGTGTGTGTGTCTCTCTCTCTCTCTCTTTTCTCCTTGTCTCTCTGTCAAAGCGGTTCGGAGGATCCAGGCCCCCAGACTGAAACAGTGAATCGGAGAAATGATGACTCATGACGGGAAAAAAAAAACCCCAACCACGCCAAAGACGCAAGCCAATAAGCCATCGCCATGGCAACAGTGCGGGTCTAAATGTGGACCGATTTCTCAAGCACGATTCAGCATGAACTCACTGGCATAGCACCACACACACACACACACACACACACACACACACACACACACACACAGCAGAGAGGTTTAGTCATATGTACAGCTCCATTCAGTAATATATTATAATAAAAGGCTTGAATGAAACACTGGAACGAGTGTGAACACACACGGCACTACGGAATGCTGATTTAGTTCAATCCTTTATTATGTTTGATTATTAGTTTAATTATCTTGGGGGTACTCACCCCCACCCGCCGGAACCGTTGCATACAGTGTAGTGTTACTATGCAGAATTAATTCCCATTAACCTCACGGTTTATTTATTTACGTGTATAAAAATATTATCCTGTCAAATACCATCTCTCATCTAACGTGTACAGAGGCGTTACAGAGGGAATAAAACGCATGGAAGGATGAATCTGCCTGTAGGTTGTACATTTTCTCTGATCCATTGTTTCAAAGGAATACAATAAAAAAAAAGACAGCAGTGATTAGGCCACGCCCCCAACACGCCCCCAACATACACAAGTGACTCTTCATCAGCATCAGGCAGCATCGACTGCAGTCAAAAACTACTGTCTAACATAAAAACTGTGTGTGTGTGTGTGTGTGTGTGTGTGTGTGTGTGTGTGTGTGTGTGTGCATGTGTGTTGAACCTGGGCCCTCTGGGGGAACCTGTCCCAGAACTAGGCTCCTAGCAACAGACAGGCGTGAACAAGAGAACTGTGTGTAAAAATAGAAGCTCATCATGAACTGCTTCACACGTCGATGGAGAAGCTACTGCCAACACACACACACACACACACACACACACACACACACACACACACACACACACACACACACACAATGCTCACCCACCAATCACTGCTGTGAACACATCTGCTCTCCCTTTTTTCTTCTCTGCCCTCCATGCTGAGCTCTTTCCTCTCTCTCTCTCTCACACACACACACACACTTTCTTATAGCTAGTGGTTTAGCCTTGTGTTACTCATACAGTACACTGGTCTCTCAGTAACACCATTTGCACATATTCATTAATCGGCAGTAAAACGTCTCTACTTCATGCATATTCATTAACTCGTCGCCATTATTTGCATATTAAAATGAGTTTCTTTAAAGAAAGAATCATGATTAAAGGTAAGTTTGTACAACCTGAGGCCAATCAATCACAGCTATTATACAGTGTTTTTATTTTTATCTATTCTGCTTACATTTTACCTCAAAGTAAAATAATATTCATATAATATATTATTCAATATAATAATATTCATTTCATTAAAACTCATGAAAAATCCCCCACAATAAATTATGCCAAGTAAAAGACAATAAAAAAAAAAAAACTTTATAATATGCAAAAATAAGCCACACTTAGTCACATGATGAGAGCTCGTTATAATATTCAAGTACTCAGTCATGTGACCTGGCCTCATTATAATATTTATTCAGTATTATATTAATGTGCTTAATAATGTGCTGAGGTTTCATTATACCATTTAAGTATTTAGTCAAGCGGCCTCGTTAGAATATTTAGTCACATGATGACAGCTCATTATAATATTTAATTACTTAGTCAAATTACTCGGGTTCATTATAATATTTAAACGCTTAGTCACATGACTAAGGCTCGTTATAATAAAGAAGTAGTTGGTCACATGACCACAGCTCTTTATGATGTTTATGTACACGCGTCACATGACTAAGGCTCGTTATAATACTGAAGTAGACGGTCACATGACCACAGCTCTTTATGATGTTTATGTACACGCGTCACATGACTAAGGCTCGTTATAATACTGAAGTAGACGGTCACATGACCACAGCTCTTTATGATGTTTATGTACACGCGTCACATGACTAAGGCTCGTTATGATACTGAAGTAGACGGTCACATGACCACAGCTCTTTATGATGTTTATGTACACGCGTCACATGACTAAGGCTCGTTATGATACTGAAGTAGACGGTCACATGACCACAGCTCTTTATGATGTTTATGTACACGCGTCACATGACTAGGGCTCGTTATGATATAAACGTCAGTGATTATAATGTTTAATATAACATTAGAATATCAAATATAGCATTGAAGTACAGGCCAAAACGAGTCATTAAACATAAAATGTATTAAATCTAATTAACAGCGTTTTAGGAACAACATCCAAATGATCACAAGCAATTTACAAATGATCTTAAATAAAATACCAGATGAGAATTTAACATCAGTATATGTCTAATTATCCATGCAAGTGCTTAATGATACTTTCTAAAACACACACACACACACACACACACACACACACACACACAAACACTCTCAACACTTAATTTAGAGTCTTTTAAGTAACTTCCTGTATCCTTGAGGATGAAGTGTTGATTAGTTCTCTAGGACATCAGCGCAGGTTTATATTAATGCGCTGTTTATAATACGTTATCGTTTCCATGGCGACAGCTCAGTCATGCGAGCGCTGCACATAAACAGATTACATGCTGATTTTTAAATGATGGTTTTCTGTAACATTAGTGAAAGCCGTCTTCAATGTCCAAAAATAAAAGTTTCCCCTCAGAGTTTGCACCGATCTGCCGTTTCCATGGTAACATGACAAGCTACAGGAGGCTGGTGAGGACACGTACTGCTTCTTCGTCTTTAAGTTAAAGAAGGGGCGTTTCGTTCACGTCTCTTTGTGTGAATAATGAATCCGAACTGGACGGGTTTTTACCGAGTGGTCTGTGGAGTGAAGCGTTCTGTTCTCTCAGGAATGAACCGAATTAAAAACATTCAAATCCAATTAGGAACAAACATGAGAGAGCGCCTTATCGGGTTCATGCGGCGTGTCCGGGTTTGTTCAAACACTCCAGGACGAGGAGCAACAGAGCGTCTGGGAATTTCTACAACCTTTTCTTTTCACTAGAGACCCGCCTGTCCTGGGAGTCGCTCTTTCGTAACCGATGGCGTGTGTCCGGCTCGACCCAGACGCCCGAGGACATTCAGGGAGGAACACACACATGATCAGGAGACCAGCGTTGGTGTTTATTCATGAATGAAGATCGAAGATAAACAGAGAGTTTAGGAGTTTAAGCTGAATGAACACATGAGTGAGTTGTTATATAAGATGCTAAATCTAACCTCAGCCAGCATGGTGACTCTTTATAACCTCACGGTGGAGGAAACCTGGAAACCTTCAGACAGCATTCATTCACCCAGAGACACCAACTTACTCCTTCAGATGGAATGAGATCCGCCGTACAGAACAATTTAAAAAGATCTCATTAATATTACAGAATCTACAGCTTCACTTTCAAACCTGTAACATCACGGAGTTACATCACTTCCTCCAGCTGTGTGTCTCTCTCTGTCTCTCGCTCTCTCTCCGTCTGTCTCTCTCTCTCTCTCCGTCTCTCTCTCTCTCTCTCTCTCTCTCCGTCTCTCCCTCTCTCCGTTTGTCTCTCCCTCTCTCCGTCTGTCTCGCTCTCTCTCTCTCCGTCTCGCTCTCTCTCTCTCCGTCTCTCCCTCTCTCTCTCCGTCTCTCCCTCTCTCCGTTTGTCTCTCCCTCTCTCCGTTTGTCTCTCCCTCTCTCCGTCTGTCTCGCTCTCTCTCCGTCTGTCTCGCTCACCGTCTGTCTCTCTCCGTCTCGCTCTCTCTCTCTCTCCGTCTCGCTCTCTCTCTCTCTCCGTCTCGCTCTCTCTCTCTCTCCGTCTCGCTCTCTCTCTCTCTCCGTCTCGCTCTCTCTCTCTGTCTCGCTCTCTCTCTATCCGTGTCTCTCGCTCTCTCTCTATCCGTGTCTCTCGCTCTCTCTCTATCCGTGTCTCTCGCTCTCTCTCTATCCGTGTCTCTCGCTCCCTGTCTCCGTGTCTCTCGCTCCCTGTCTCCGTGTCTCTCGCTCCCTGTCTCCGTGTCTCTCGCTCCCTGTCTCCGTGTCTCTCGCTCCCTGTCTCCGTGTCTCTCGCTCCCTGTCTCCGTGTCTCTCGCTCCCTGTCTCCGTGTCTCTCGCTCCCTGTCTCCGTGTCTCTCGCTCCCTGTCTCCGTGTCTCTCGCTCTCTCTCTCTCCGTGTCTCTCGCTCTCTCTCTCTCCATGTCTCTCGCTCCCTGTCTCCGTGTCTCTCGCTCCCTGTCTCCGTGTCTCTCTCTCTCTCTCTCCTCCATCTGCTTTCTAATCTCACCATGACGTCTCTCATCAGGATTTATAATCATCAGACTGGAGGATTTCCCCACTTCCTGTTTACATGCGTCTGTGACATCATCAGGACCGAACAGAACCAACCAGGAGAGGGACAATAACACACACTCAGTGTATACTAGAGCAGTGTAGAGTAGAGATATATGAAGACTATAGTAGTATAGTACAGAGTAGATAATGTACAGTAATACAGTGTAGTAATATACTGTAGAATCTCAAGGAAGATGTGGAGACTAAAAACAGGAAAAGAACAGTGTTATTAGGTGCGCACGCACACACACACACACACACACACACGCCTGATTACTACAATTACTATCAGCACTGACTCCGCCCGTTACACTAAGCTTAACACACCATCACCCTGTCTATGAAGAAGAAGAGGGAAAAAAAACAGAGAGAGAGAAATAAAGAGGGAAGCAAAGAGAAAAAGAAAGACAGAGGGAGACAGGCAGATATAGAGACAGAGAAAGACAAAAAAAGAAGGACGGAGAGAGACAGAAAGAGTCAAGAATGAGAGACACAGACAGAAGAGGGATAACAGAGAGAGAGACACAGAGGGAGAGAGAGAGAGAGAGACAGAAGGAGGGAGAGAGACAGAGAGAAAGAGAGAGCGAGAGACAGAGAGAGAGAGAGACACACACGGAGAGGGAGAGAGAGACAGAGAGAGAGAGAGAGAGACACAGAGGGAGAGAGACAGAAGGAGGGAGAGAGACAGAGAGAGAGAGAGAGACGGAGAGGGAGAGAGACACACACGGAGAGGGAGAGAGAGACAGAGAGAGAGAGAGAGACACAGAGGGAGAGGGAGAGAGAGACAGAGAGAGAGAGAGACACAGAGGGAGAGAGACAGAGAGAGAGACACAGAGGGAGAGAGACAGAGGGAGAGAGAGAGACACAGAGGGAGAGAGACAGAGAGAGAGAGAGAGAGACAGAGAGAGAGACAGAGAGGGAGAGAGACAGAAGGAGAGAGAGAGAGACAGAGAGAGAGACACAGAGGGAGAGAGACAGAGAGAGAGAGAGAGAGAGACACAGAGGGAGAGAGACAGAGAGAGAGAGAGAGAGAGACGGAGAGGGAGAGAGACAGAAGGAGAGAGAGAGAGACAGAGAGAGAGACAGAGAGGGAGAGAGACAGAAGGAGAGAGAGAGAGACAGAGAGAGAGACAGAGAGGGAGAGAGACAGAAGGAGAGAGAGAGAGACAGAGAGAGAGACAGAGAGGGAGAGAGACAGAAGGAGAGAGAGAGAGACAGAGAGGGAGAGAGACAGAGAATAATCTGACTGCACGGAGACTAAATCACATGACGGAGGCTCATGTGAGACTCGGCTGCTTCCTGCACTAACAAGAGTTTAATCTAAACTCCAACCTCAGAGACCAGAGCAACATCCCATAATAACCTCCTGAGGAATTAAACCCTGTGTGTGTGGAGCCGTTAGAGGAAAATAATCAGCCGCACACGGGTTGGTGTGACGGAGAGGAGTAACTATCTTGAAGCTGGGCGGTTTCATTGCTCTTACACACACACACACACACCGCAAAGACATGCTAACTCCCCTGTCCTGTCCCTGAGGCTGTCCGACAAACTCACAGCTTCACCTGCACTGACATTGATGACTCCACACGTCCACACGTCTCAACTCAAAAATAAAGATGTGTTCATGTGTAATAAAAAAAAAAACACTAGTCAACACTATTATAATAAACAGCAAGCTCAGGTGCCTGATGAGTGTTGGGAAAGAAGGACAGGTGGAGACTGTGTGTGTGTTTGTGCGTTTGTGTGTGTGTGTGTGTGTGTGTGTGTGTGTGTGTGTGTGTGCGATAAAAACCTAAAAGCCTTCCTCATGAATTTGTCTAAAAGTAATCAAGCTAACAAGATAAAAGTAACACACACACACACACACACACACACACACACACACACACACACACACACACCCCAGACCATCACACCACATCAGGCTCATGCCACAGACAGTCATGTGACCTCAGAACAGCATCTAGCTCCAAGCCAACATCCTCCAACACACACACACACACACACACACACACACACACACACACACACACACACACACCATCCTCTCCAACAACTGATACAACTGTCGAGTTTCTACGACGCTGATCACACACACACACACACACACACACAGCATCATTAAAGATCATTCAATTCAAGTGAACTTTACAGCTGCTTCTGTTTTTATTTCTAAAAATGAAATGAGCTACGCGATGTCAACGATCACTAACCACTGATAAAATGTGTTTACTGCTTTTTTATATGTGTATTTCACCACTAACACACTGAGTGACGACGACAACAATAAAACATATAAAAACATTCATTAAAGATAATAGACAAATAATTCAATAATAAATTAATTAAATTCTATATAATATTTTATCAAATACAAAATCAACCAATTTATACAAACACATTATTAAATACAAAAAAAAAAAAACAATAATATAAAACACACATATATATATATATATATATTTTTTTTTTTTTGAATTTCTGTGAAATAAAAGGTTAACTTAATTTTTTAAATATTTACACATTCTTTAAGGTGTAAAATAATGTAAATTATATTTATAAATTCTATGTTCGTCATGAGAAAAATATCTATTTTAATTATCTATTATCTATTACATCATCCGAGAATTCAATCTTAAATCTTATGAGACTAATCTCACTTACAATAAACCAGGAATTAATGTTGAAATGTTTAAGAGTTAAAACAAAGCCTTGTGGGCGACGATCAATCAGGACGGAACAAACTGTTTGAACCGGAGCGTCCAGTCGGTAGCGCAGCACCCTGAACCCTGAGCCGCCCTGCGCCTTCACCATCACACGGCCTTCACAAGACTTTTGCTCTTTTTGTTACAGTTGAGAAGCCAAAGCGTCGCCACCCTGCGGAATTTATGAACTCGGGTTTGAAATGTTCTACACCCGTCCGAAACAGCATCTATAGTCACTCTGTAACAGAGCTGCGTGTTGCAGAAACGGTCAGTGTCCAGTACGTACACTAAACATTTAATAAACAATGTGACGGAGAAATAATAATAAAAAACTATTAATAACTGATAATTATATTATCACACTATTGTGTTCTGTATCAGGATATCATCATATCATTCGGACTTGAGGAAGATACAGGACGGTCCATCACGGCGAGCAACGAGCATCAGCGTGAACAACTGATCTTTAAGATGTTATCGAGCGTAAAATGGAGTGTTATAAGCAAAAGGTCGGACTGAGACACATAAATGTCGATGATCATGTTTCAAAATGACAAAAACCCTGCAAGAACAAACAAACAAACAAACAAACAAAGACTTCCAGCACAACTTCTAACAACATTAAAATCCAACACTTACTTTATAAAACATAAAATCCAAGTCCTGGTTCATCTTTAACGGTCTCGGGGAGTAAACCCGACCCGATCGCACGTAAATAATAAACTTCTATATAAAAATATATTATTACAGTATAAATATTATTCTTCCTGCTCTTGTTCTCAGGAGCTCTGACGATCTCGTCTCGTCTCGTCTCGTCTCCCGCCCGCTTACCCGAGAGCAAAGAGACTCCTTCAGCGTCACATGAGGGAGGACATACAAGAGCGGTTTTGTAAAAATGAATCTCTGAGAAGAACAAAAGCGGCGGTTATTGGTGCCTCACATGGGGACGGACGTGTCCAGGAGCTGCCGCTGAATCCTGCGCCCTGATTGGTGGATTCATTCTCTCTAAGAGCAGTGGCAGCGGTTTGTATTGATGCGCTCGTTCTAACAGGTTACGGTTTCCATAGCAACAGGACATCAATCACACACGTTTCAGACGAACAAAAGGAGACGTTAACGCAACACGGATGGAAGGAGTCTCCAGTGCCAGCAAGAGGTTTTGGTTTGTCTCATTATTACAGTAGTAACTTAAAAGCGGGTGATGAAAGTAAAGACAGAAACATTGTAACAGTAACTGGATACAAAGTTTAAGAACGTGTTGTTCTTTAATAAACACACACTGTAACACAGACGATGCTGCTGCTGGAATATAAAAGAGACTAGAAACCCTTTGGGACGTGCTATTAGAGGATAAAACAAACAAAGCACAGTAACGCACTCCACTCGTACCATTTAGCCTTGTAGACATTAAACACCCCTCGACGGTGGTTTACAGCGTTGCCCCGCCCACTTTGTGTTGCTACCAGTAATGAGAAATCTTCAACTGACAAATAAAACCATAAAAAAATATGTCTTTTTAGCGCAACATATAGCTACTGAGCTGAATGCTGGCTTTGTTGTCATGGTAACCTAGAGAAACTCCAGTAAAAATATTAAATGTGGTACAATGATGATGTAATGATGATGATGATGGTGATGATGATGTCAGAGACAATGGACAATTTGTTCCTCTCACTCTAAGGAACTGCAACTGTTTTTTTTTTTTTTGGTTGCACACACACACACACACACACACACACACACACACACACACACACACACACACACACACACACACACACACACACACACAATGCAGTGAGTGTTCTTCCCTGTACACACACCCATGAAGCAGGAGTGCATGACCTGAGAGCAAATGCCATCCAGAGAAACCCCTCTCTCCTCCTCCGTCCCAAACCACAACCTCCTTGTCTACTGTAGTGCACTTAATCACTCACTCACTCACTACACCACTGGTCATTTCAAGAAAGTGTCCCAGAAAAGAATTTGTTATGATTTTATTCCCCCCCCTCGTTAGCAGGAGCACTTTACAAACGCAGCCTTTAAATAACATTTAGGACACAACCGCAGGAAATAACCATCTGTACGCTGTGACTGTACAAATGCACTCCTAGTGGACTTCTGAGATTTGGTGGACATGTACAGAGTAGAGCTCCATCTGTAAGGTTAGAGAAAACCCGCCCATAATGCGCTGTGACCTACATACTGGAAAAAAAAGCTGTGTGGTTTGGGACGCGTCCACAGTGGAGCGAGGACGCTGTTTACGTGGCCTACATAGTGAACAGTGTAGCGGTTTGGGACACGCCCTTTGTAGAATACCACAGTGTTTCTTTACAGCTCCATGTGGTGGTTCTGAGAGAGAAGTTGATGATTTTCCTGTAACCGCACGACCCGAGTGTTTTATTAGTGATGACGTGAAACAAAGCATCACTTTATCATCTCACAGGTTTATTATTCTTCCTGTAACGTTTGTTTTAGACCCGTGAATGAGGCGTCAAATCGTGCTGCTTATTTGGGAATGGGATGCCATGACTTTTCTAAGAGGTGGGGAGTAAACTGCCCCAACCCGCCCCAAAGATCCCATAGACTTACCACTGAGACCAACTTTGACGGATTCTAGCGCAGAGCAAGAATTTTGGAGAATTTTACCACATTTGAAGAGCCATGAAAGCTGTCAGAACACACTCCCGCAAGAGGGTATATAAGTTGCACCCCTGCGGCACAAGAGGTGCTTTGCACCATTGACATATAATGGTGACGGTGCAGCCCATTGAAACAGGAAGTGCTCACGGTTACATCACCTGCTTCCACAGGAACATTGAAACTGAACCTCACTGGGGATCCCGTTGTCATAGAGACATGGGGGCGGGCTCATTTTACTCAGGCTACAAATCAATCTCAGGTTCATTGTGAAGGTGTCGAGCCACGCCCTAGCAACCACTTTAGAGCACCGTCACTATAAAAGACCCAGAGGACCCGAGTTCTGCCACGGCGAGCACCATCTGTCTAGCCCTATTTATCACCCCGTAGCCATGTCCCATTTCACAATCACAATTTATTTCCTAATGAAACACACACACATTTTATCTATTTATACTTACGTTAGATGTTTTAAGTTCTCGATCTCACTTACATCAAAGGACCTTTACAAATTGTATAGAGAGGAAGAAAAGACAAATCACAGTTTTTCTTTTCTTCTTGTTACCATGGAAACCACAAAACGAGCCGGCACTGGAGACTCCTTCCACAACATCTCATGTCTCCTTAAGACATAACCCGGGATGAAAACATGTCAAATGTAAACGCTGATGCGGACACGTCCCTGTGAATTCACTGTTACCACAGAAACGACAACATATCGGAGCGAGCGCAATTAATATGAACCTTCTAACCAATCAGAATCCAGAACACATCAAGGGGTGTGGTTAAACAGGTAACATTAGACACACGGACTAGTAATTCACATTTACACAACAACTTACATATTTATCTCATTACACGTCTGAGCAGTTGGCAGTCGATCAAAGGCCCGAGAGGGGAAACCTGGTGGTGCTTGTGGTGGGGTTTGAACCTGGGACCTTCCGAACTGCCTTAACCACTGAGTCTAGACTAGCAATGACCTTACAGCGAGAAGACGGTTGTGTCTCTGCCTGGTGGACGCCATATTATCAAACGCCGCCTGTGTCACATGACCGTCTCGTTAAATAAAAACACTGACGCGTCAGGTGGAGGAAGATTTCGGGGCTAAAAAATGACAAACAGACAGACGCGCAAACAAAATGACACAAAGCCACATGTCCGGAAATCACGCACTAGACACTACACCTAAGAGCCTGTGCTCTAATTAAATGTGAAAGCATCATCTCTGTCCTCACACACACACACACACACACACACACACGAATCTCTCTCTCAAAGGGAGATCTGAAGCTCGGAAGCTCGGGCGCATTCACAACACAGCAGATGTGATCATGGGGGATGGGTAGAGACCGGCCTCCTCCTCGTCCTCCTCCTCCTCTCTCTCTCTCTCCTTCATCATCATCATCATCATCATCATCACTGTTACCTTCATCACCACCTTCACCAATTCAAATAGAACAACACTCAACATTCAAAAGCATCAAAATGAGGTTTTTTTTTGTTTTTCTCTCTCACACACACACACACACACACACACACACACACACACAGGACGTGGAGGAGGTTTGATGATGATGATAATGATGCTGCCTTATTGATGATGATGATGATGATGATGATGACGACGAAGAGGCAACTCTCTCTCACACACACACACACACACACTGTACGTCATCTCATCTTCATCAGCTCAGGCCCTTATGAAAACATAGACGCGCTCGCGCATCCTTCATGCACATGACGAAAGGGAAGAGTCTCGCGCGGATCGGAGATCAAAGGCCGCATGTGTGTTTCCGCGACATTGTTTAAATTGTTGCAGTGATGATGACACACTGATCAGGCGGTGAATAAAAACCACACACACACACGCGCGCGCGCGCCGCTCTGACCTTCCCCAAACCCCCACCATCACCGGAGTCTCATCACGCTCGTGTCTCTGTCCATCTCCGCTGAACTGCGTGAAGGAAAAGTCACGAAGATTTAATAAAGAATTAATAACCTGCAGAAATGAATTACCTTTGTGTAGAGCTCGGACGCAGCCATGACTCTCTCTCTCTCTGGAAATCACAGTGAGGTGAACATCAGCTCCTTTTATTCCTTCTTCTGTCCCCTTCTGTCCCTCTGTCCCCGCTGCTCTCCTCTTGTCCTCAGGACAGACACACAGCTGGGAGTTTGACTTTAATGCGCGGATTTGTTTTGAACCGGTTCCTCTGCTCTCTTCTCCTCTGTCAGCGTCTCTCTCTCTCTCTCTCTGTGCATGCTGGGTACACGAGCAATGATTTAGCGCAGCCGCGTGGTGCAGGGGGACGACACAGTGGCGCCCCCTGCTGGGAAAAACACGCGCACGCATGGACATAGAGGTTTTTTATTTATTTTTTTAGGCTCTTTTGTTGTTGTTGTTGTTGTTGTTGTTGTTGTTGTTATACTGTACAGATTAGACATACAGTATATATTTGTATATAATTGTAATTTATATAATAGTTTTTTTTCCCCAGGTGTATTTATTTATTTATTTATTTATTTATTTATTATGTAATCTTTGTCTATAAATGTGACAAATTAAATTCTTGAATTGTGAATCTTGAATGTTCTCAAGAGTTTTGAGAATGGCACAAATATAAACTTTCCCAACATCTGCTGCTTCAGTGTTTTTAGCTCCTTGTGTCAGATGTTACTCTGATACACTGAAGTATAATCACAAATGTTTCATAAGCGGTAAAGCGGACTTTTTTAATCCTTACCCTCTGCAGGATACCAGCCTGTCCCTGACAGAGAAGTTGCTTTCTTGCAGCTCTTCCTGTCATGTATGAAGGTGAGAGGTGTCAACACACCTGTGTCACGCCAACAGTGAAGCATCCTGCGTGAAAACGAATATTTGGGTCATTAGCAATACTTTTGGCCCTGGCTGTATATGAACAAAAGTATTTGGCCAAATCTGTTAATTATTAAATTCTCGTGTTTCAATCCCCAGACAATCTTAATGCTTCAGCATATCAAGACATCTCAGACAAGGCTACTGCATGCTTCCACCTTGGGAATAGAACAGGGTTTGGGACCAGGACTGCATCCAGTGGCTGGGAATTGAACCCAGGCGAGAAACCTGACACTGAGCCCCATAACCCCAGGTGAAGTGAATTACAGTGATTACACTGGCACCTGTCAGGGGTGGGATACAGCATACAGCAAGTCAAGAGTCAGTTCTTGAAGTTGATGTGTTGGAAGCAAAAATTAAAAAATAAAAAAATGGGCAGGGATGACTTTGACTAGGGCCTAAGTGTGATGTCTAGATGATTGGACCAGAGCAACTCCAAAACTGCAGCTCTTGTGGGATGTTCCTGGTTTGCAGTAGTCAGGAGCTACCAAAAGTGCTCTAAAGAAGGTGAACCGGTGACAGGGTCATGGGCGACCAGGGGTCATCGATGCACGCTGTGAGTGAAGCCTAGCCTGCTGTAGAACAAACTGCGGAAAAAGTGAATGCTGGTTCTAATAAAATTGAGTATGAGGTTGTGGAGCTGACACGGGTCCATCACTGAAAGCTGCTACGATGGGCATGTGAGCATCAGGACTGGACCACAGAGCAGTAGGAGAAGGAGACCTGGTCTGATGAATCACATTTTCTTTTACATCATGTAATTGGATGGATGGATGGATGTGTGTCGCTTACCTGGAGAAGAGAAGGCACCAGGGTGCACTGTGGGAAGAAGATGAGTGGGCAGAGGCAGTATGATGTTCTGGGCAATGTTCTGCTGGGAACTCTTACTCTGACACGTCCCACCTACCTAAACACTCACACACTGAGTTACACCCCTTCATGAAGACGGTGTTCTCTGGTGGTAGCGTCCTGTTTCAGCAGGATAATGCGGTGCCCTGACACACTGCAAAAAATGGTTCAAGAATGGTTTGAGGAACATGCCAAAGGTTACAAGGTGTTCTCCAGATCTCAATCCAACTGAGTGTCTGTGGAATGTTCTGGAAAAAATAACTCTGATTCATGGAGGCTTCACATCACAACCTGCAGCACTTAAAGGATCTGATACCAGATACAACACACACACACACACACACACACACACACACACACACACACGGTATGTGTGTTTTGGTGCAAAAAAAGGAAACTACTTAGTATCAGGCAGGGTTTTTTAATGTATTATTATTATTATTATTATTATTATTATTATTATGAAGCATTATGTTGTTTGTATAGAGAAGTATAAACACTCAGACAAATTCTGGGTTGTGTTTATGCCAGAGATAGACAGAACTGGACATACCACATCACAAAACTTAAATAATGGTTGTATTTTATATAGAAAGGGCCTTGCATAAATATTGACCCCCCCCCCTCCCCCCCAAACTGGATTGGGGGTAAAATCTCAATCCTTTGAAAAATTATTTACAAACAAGAGAACAGCTTCAGGGTCTCAGCTTGCTTTCAAATTAAGTTTTCTTTAAGCTTATTGTGCCCCCTAGTGGAACAGCAATGGTATTGCAGTTCAATTACTATTCACAGGACTTTTTCTTTTTGTAATATTTTATTTATTTTTTTAAATTGTGCGGTGGAATTCTTGGTGGAATACTTTTTTTTTTTTTTATCTTTCTGTTTGAAACATTTGCCATAAAACAGTCACTTTAGCCCTGCTAGTCAGCTAAACAGTAATGCAAGTCATGCAGCCGCGCGCTCAGGTAATATACAAAATCAGTGGTGCTTCAGCGCCCTCTAGTGGAACACAGTAACATTACGTACATTTAAAAGGTGTTGATTAATTTTAAGAGTAACCTGATTTATACTGTAATATTTAAACAAACTGTAGATCAGAGAGTTATGCAAGTTATGTAAATGAGTGTAACTAATGTATCAGTATCATATTTAAAATGCACACCAGGTCAACATTTACAGTGGTTTTTTTTTTTAAACAAACACCAAAGAAAAATTGATTGTAAATGTCCATGTAATTCTGTTTTGTTAAACTGTGTGAGAATAAAGTCAGTGATGATTTGCGATTGACTGTTTTGGAAAAAAACTTTATACACAAATGCATCTTCGTATAAATTCAGCTTACTTTAAGTGATCAGTGCTTCACAATCATTCTTTTATTCTTTATTATTCAGTGAAACAAACGTCTTAATACATCTTGACTATAATCTCTATAAGAGCTTTGTATATATACCAAAATTTTTTAATACAAATCAACACATCCTGATCCGCTATAACATTTACAACCACTCACCTGATATTGAGTAGCTTTCTGCTTTTCCCACCAAAACATTAATGACGTGTCGTCTTTCCTTACCATCACAACCAGCATGAACCTCTTCACGAGTTTGACCTCCACTAGCGCTTTAATTGGATCGGACTCCACGTGTCAGCCTTCACTCCCCATGAGCATCAGTGAGCCTTTACTCCCCACGACCCTGTTGTCACAAGGTCACCGGTTGTCCTTCCTCGAATCACTTTTGGTATGTCCTGACCACTGCAGACCAGGAACATCCCACAAGACCTGCAGTTCCATTGCACTTCCAGACGAAAATGTAGATACTGTGATTAGGGACAGATTGTAATGGATAGAGGACGGGGTCAGAACAAATGTGAAACTGCAGCTCTTGTGGGACGTTGCTGGTCTGCAGGCATCAGAACATGCAAAAAGTGATCGCCACTTTTGGTATGTAGATTTAGTTTATTCTACATCACTTTTACAATCTGATAGTATTGATTTATACATACAGTATTTCCTCAGATATTTTCATACTCAGTTTCCTTTAGATTCTGTGAAGCTCCTTTGTGACAATGACCACAGTTAAAATCTCTACAGAAATAAAATTGAAGTTTTAAGCCTCAAATTAAATGTAAGCCATTTCTATTCAGTTCTGTACCTGACACAGCAGTCGTACTCATTTAAATAAACACAGCTATTAAATTTATTTGAAACATGATTTGAGGAACATTTCAGGTTTCCAAAGTTAGTGCTTGTTGACTTATTTTATAAATCCTCTCCAGCTTTTTCTTTCTTGAAGCACGCCTCATCGTCAAGGCTTTACCTTTGATTATTAGAACACGCTGACACTGGAGACTCCTTCCTTCCCTGTTACATCTCCTTACACATAGATATTTTTATTCTGTTGAAGTCCAGAATTCTGAGCGCTGTAGTATGACATGATCATTAACATACACTTCATGAGACTGTGTCACACAATAATGAGATGAAACATGGAGAAAAGGCACAAGTTTGCAAAACTATTTTATTTACAAATCAAATGGCACATAAGTGACTGCGGCGCACACGCACACTCTCTCTCTCACACACGCACGCACGCACAGCCGGATGTTGTAGTGTTTCGTTTCAAAATACCCGGCGAGGAGACCCTCGGTGAGAAGCTTGCGTTTGAGGTTTGATCGCGTTGGCCGTTAGCCTTCAGGTTCGCGGTTGCTGCTTTACAACCGTGACGTGATTAAGGCCTTTGTTTTGGGTCGGAGGCGACGAGCCAACGGCAGCCACGTGCGTCTAAACGTGACCGGCTTCGGCGATGTGGTCTGACCTGGTGTGTGTGTGAAGCTCAAACAGGGGAAACAGCTCAAGTACATGATCATTATCATTATCAGAGGTCGTATTCGATGGCGACTCAATCGTTCAAGCACGCTACTGCGCTAAAGTGTGATCTTCAGGAATGGTGCAATTAGAACATAAAACCTTTCTAAAATCCTGTCGCTTCGTTTTTTCTCACAAGCAAATATGTACACGTTCTGTCTACTAATCCTACGGCACAGATAGAAATCTTCATACAGACCTTATTATTTATTCTTTTTTTTTCTCCTTTTTAAATTTTTTATATGTCCCTCACTAGCCGTGTTCCGACGCTGGCACACCCGCACGCCTCTGGTTTCAGTGTATATTATACATTGGAGGTAAAAAGGGAGCGCGAAAGATGAGCAGAGAAAAGGAAGGGATGGTGTGTTAATGAGGGAGGAGAGAGAGAGCGCTGCTGGAGGACCGGACGGGGATCAGCCCGCCAGCTTGCTGGCCACCAGCGAGGTTTTCCTCTGCGGCAGATCCTGAGGCGTGGGAATGTGATCACCGGTGATTTCCGCCTTTTCCGTCTGCGCCGACGGGAGCTGCTTGTTCTTGATCTTCGCCTTGGCCATGTTGTAGTCGCCTGAGTCGAAGTACTTTGGCTGGAGAGAGAGAGAGAGAGAGAGAGAGAGAGAGAGAGAGAGAGAGAGAGAGAGTTGTGTTAAAAATGTCACATCATCTTTTCTCCTCTTCCTCATAGGTCAGGGGTGCACATACTTTGGGTCATATATTGTACATTTCTAATGCTAGTTAGGTAAAACACAATAATGATGTTTTTGTTATGATTTTGTAATTTTGTAATAATGATTTTGTTTCACATCACTGAACTCAAACCAGTCTTGTGACAAAAATCTAAAACGTGAAACTAAAACATGCGTAATACGGAGGAAGTGGGCGGGGCTTCCTTGGGAGTGAGGTCTCATCAAAGACGTCCTGTATTTAAGTGATACCTCGCAGGAATATGAAGGTGAACAAAGACACACTTAACTTCTTGCCTGTTTATAGTTACACGACTGTTAATGAAATGAATCTGACCAATCAGGATGCAGGAACACTGCGGCGTGATAATAAATAATGTGTTAAAGAAAAGTGTCTGAGAAAACGCACGGACAGGATTTTGTACACAGTATAAGGCTTCATTGTGCTGCTTATATCCTGAAGTAAGATTTTTAATATCATAATTGCTGAATGCTTTAAAAAGAAGTAACACAAACACACAGAAAAGTGGAATAAACAGAAATTCAAAACACACATGTAAACAGCCAGACCCTGTTCCTGAATTTTAAACCACACCCTCTCTCACACTGTTTCTCTCTAACGTTTTTCAGGTCTCATGATTCCTGTCGTCTTTCACCACGACACCAGCGAGCTTTTCCAGCAGTGGAACATCTGAGGACACTGGGAGCATGTGATGTGTGTGACACGCTGTCAGGAGGTCTGACAAACAGGAGACCGTTACACACTCGTATCTTATATCCAGCAGATCAGACTGCAAAAACCTTGTACAGACTAGATCAGACAACTGATATCTTATATCGATCAGATCGGACTGCAGATATGTTATGCACAGTACATTGGAATAGTGATATCTTATATAGAGGAGATCAGACCACAGATATCTTGCAGATAGTAGATCAGGATGCTAACATCTTATATAGAGTAAATCAGACCACCAAAATCTTGTATAGAGTAAATCAGACGGCTAATATCTTGTATAGGAGATCAGACCACAGCCATCTTATATAAAGCAGATCAGCCCATAAATAACTTATAGTGTATAGTGTAGATCAGACCATATATATCTTATGTAGAGTAGACCTGACCATAGATGTCTTATTTAGAGTAGATCAGGCCACAGATAATATCTTATCGCATAGAACAGACCACTGAAACCTTATATAGAGGAAATTCAGACTTCAGAAATTTTATATGGAGGAGATCACACCACCAATATTTTATCTAAAGTAGATCAGACCACAAACAGTATATCTAGAGTAGATAAAACTACAGATATCTTATATAACGTATATCACACCACAGTTATCTTATGTAGAGTAGATCAGATCATAAATATCTAATATAGAGTAGATCAGTCTACTGCTATCTTTCATAGAGTAGATCAGAACATCTCAACATCAGAGTTAAATATCACCTGCCCTCTAAAAGCAGAATGGTGGAGCATTTCTCAGAGCCACACACTGAGGGGGCTTAATGCAAAATTCATGTCTTCTGTATGTATAACTAGTAAACACTAGAGAGAAAACACATTCTTCTTTATGGATAAACAGAGAGAGAATAGAACTGTGAGAAAGACAGAAAGAGACAAAGAGAAAGTTAGAGTGTGTGTGTGTGTGTGTAAGATAAACACACACTCACCCCTTTCTGCAGTCGTTTCCTGAGCAGGTCTGATCCTCCTGCTTTGGCCGGCAGGTTCGGATATCTGGCCTTCAGCTTGGCCTCTTCTGCTCTCTCTGGACAAATCACTTCACTCCCCGCTTCCTGTTACACAACACACCTCATCAGATAACATTAACACACCCACACCCAGTCTCTGCTCTACACACCCCTGTTCTACTGAAATCTCTCAGTGCAGCAAAACACACCCACATTTATGTAACATGTGTGAAAGGAGCGGCAGCACGGTGGATAGCACCGTGCAGCTCCAGGATCCGGGTTCGATTCCCACCTCGGGGTGTGTGTGTGGAGTTTGCATTTTCTCTCAGTGATTGATGGCTTTCCTCGAGGTACTCCAGTTTCCTCCGGTAGTCCAAAGACATGCACATTAGGCTAATTGGACATAGTGCGTGTGTGTTTATGTGCCTCGTGATGTATTTGCACCCCATTTAAGTCTCCTGAGACAGGCTCCAGGCCTCCCTTGGAGACAGTATACAGGGTAAACGGTATAGCTGATGAGTGAGTACAGAAGGAGTCTCCAGCGTCAGAGGTAAAGTAGGACACAGGAGGTTACATCGCTTTGTAGTTACTGTGGTAACATGACGGTACAGAGTGTAAATGTTGGGAGGTCACAGTGGTGTAAGGGGAATAAAACACTCCACCCTGTCAGTGCGGGTTATGCCTCGTCATTATCAGGAAATAAATCATGGTTTAACGCAAAACATCATTAAAAAACAACGTATTATCTAAAATTATCGCTGATAAAGATAAACAAACGAAGTGAATGATAAACGATGAGAAATAAGTCTTAATTAAAGACAATAAATATCACAGGACATGAGTTAGCCTGGTTAGCCTAGCTAGACAAGCTAATCAGCTTTCCACACAAATTAGCAATTTCAAGTTCAATTAACTAATATTAATTATATCGCGTGTTACACAAACACGACTTTTTTAAAAACACAATAACAAGACACACACACCAAATAACGTCCTGTTTTTAATTAGCATAGAAATGTTAGCATTTTCAAATTCTAGCTTGCTAGCTTAGATTAGATTGACAGTTAGCTTAGCTAACCCGGCTATTTAACAGTTTTATTAATATTTTTAGCGTACAACTAACTGACTACGTTTAGAATATGTTTATGGTCAATTGATTAATCATATGAACCAGACTAATAATTAGAAATATACAATTTAACAATGATAATCAATTTCGCTGCTAAAGAAAAAGCGTTTGCTAAGGACCGGTCGTGTCCCAAATCCGCGCTCTACCACACTATAAGGGCACTACGTAGGGAGCGGAAGCGGCTCTGTCACGCGCTACGTAGTGCACTTCTACAGGGCGCGCGGCGCCATTTTGACTCGGGCCTTCTTACAGCTTTTAGCTGACGTTTAGCTTGATAGCTAACAGGCGCCCAGGACGAAATGGAAATAAATGCTTTAAATCTTTACTTATTCGGTTCATAAATCTTACTTTTTGCTCCTCGGTCGCATCGACAGTCTTTGGGTCTTCGATTTCTTCCGACATGATACTGTTTTTTTTGTGTTTATTCTATTGTAGTATAAATCAAAACAACGCCAGTGACATGAGCTAACGTTTCTTTCCGCCCATGGAGATGATTCACTGTATTCAAAAAGGAACCGACACTCCGATTCCATCCTGAAGGTACATGGGAGTCGATACCGAATCGGATACACTGAGTGAAATTTATTCTATCTGTACATACATGAAGCAGAAATTCTGTTTGTAGCTTTTTGTGTTTGCACAGGTAAGTTCTATCACAGCCGTTCCTCACTGAACGTAACGTTGGGCAGCGACATCATCAACTTTTAACATCACACTGTGACAGACGTGTGTATGTCACAGACGTTCCTCTGACACACCTGTACCTGCTCCTCACCAACTGTGGCAGCTTCACAGGCAGCGTTCTCACTGACTGTAACAGACACACCTGTCACATTTTGCATTGTCCTGACTGAATATAACAGTAGGCAGCTCCCTCCAACACGGCTGCATTATGCTATGTTATCATTATACTGAGGCACCCTGACATTACTGAGGTGAGCTTAGCTAATGTTAGTCTTCATGTTCCTGCACTGTACAGGACTTATCGAGCTAAACCTTCAATAACCGTCTTTTTTCCCCACTTTTGCTCTGGCGTTTGCCCAGCGACAGCGCCCTGCTCCACCCCAACACACACGGCCGCGCAAGCGAATGAAAGTTTGAGAAAACCCAGAAGCGTTTAATAACAGTTAAGGATCAGTGGCGCTTTGGTACTCTGTAAGTTAAGGGATCTAAAAACGTCCAGTGTCGCTTATCTATAAGTGTTATATCGGTTAACTTGTTCATATGAAAACCAAATGAGTAAATACCCGGTTAGTTTAAAATATCACTTGAAAAAACCCTTGAAAATATAAAGTTTCTTTTGAATATGAAGCAATAAGTAGCTTTAACACATCATTAAATTTCCAGAAACAGTGTTTTACGTTCTCTGGTGGTATAAAGCCTTATTAATATCTTTCATTTGTATTAAATATAAAATTTTTAAACTAGATATTCTGTGAAATTTATTTATCATATAAGATCTCTCTTCTTCACTTTACCCAGAGCTTTGGGTCAGTGGGGTGATGGTTGGCTTTTTGGATCTACAGGAGGCGCATAAGCAAGCTGTTGGAGGAGACTGTAGTCCTTATGACCATGGACAGTGACATGCAGCAGCTTTAGGAGTGATGTTTGGTCAGGACTTTGCTCTAATGTCGAATTCCAAAAGGCCTGGATGGACACCTACAGTATGAAACCATTCACACAATTACTATTGGATGTGGAGAGACACAAAATAGAATGTGTCTTTTCTTGTTCAATGCAGATCACTGTTTTAATGAAAACTGTTTTAAACTTGACTAGTTTTGGAAGAGTCAAGTTTTATTTTCAAGCGATGTTTGCATGTTTTAATTGTTGGGGTGCTGTTAGTCCAATTTGTTTTTATAGAAAAACTGTCACTTGAACCAACTACATAGTCAATCCTGGAGAAATTAATAGAGCCCACAACCAGTACTACTTGATCTGACTTAAATATTTGACTTACAGTTTGAGTCAACTTATGATTTTGAACTGGCTACACAATGTGTCAACTAAACAGATGTGAACTATTTAGTTTGGCTGGCTAATTTCTCTAAAAGTTGAGTAAACATGTTACTAAACTATTTTATGTTGAGTTAAGTTTTTTTTTTTCTTCACAGTGTACTAGAGGCAGAAGTAAGGGCTGCTGAAACGGAGCAGCACCGAGTTGATTACACACTCCTGTCACAGGTAATAGTAGCATGCACGTGGGTGGAGCCACAGGTAACCTCTAGTAGAGAAGAAATAAAATGTCTGTTAATAACAATTATTTAATAAATCAAAATGTGTATTTGTAAGTTTCTGTACTTCTTATGCTGGTAAGTCTTTAAGATCACCAAAGAGAAATGATCATTAAAATGCTTATTATATTAATTTATTAATTCATTCATCTTCTATGACACTTATCCTGTACAGGGTCGCAGTAGCTATCCCAGGAGACCATGAAGCAGTGTACACGCTGGACAGGGTGGCATTTTACCACATGGCCCACTCTCTCTCTCTCTCTCTCTCTCTCTCTCTCTCTCTCTCTCTCACACACACACACACACACACTCTAATTGAATGACTGCTCTCTGACAAAGTCTCTGTCAGAAAACTGGAACTGGAAAACTGGAAGGCACCTCTCTAATGACATTTGCTTTTGCCTCCTTTTGATGTTGAGGTTGCATTGCCATTAAACAGATTCATCTCCCGTTCTACACAGTATCCCTCTTCCTCTTCCTCTCACTCCAGCCACCAGGGTGGACTGGGACCAAAAAGTGGCCCTGGACTTCCTGGTCCACACTAGCTCACCACATCCCACATCATAATACATTGGCTCATTAATGTGGAGATTTATTTTTAACACCGCTTACTAGAATAAAAATATAAAGCAATCCAGAAATAAATGCTTTTTAAACATTATTTGAAGTATCACAGAAGAATTCCACAGCATCTGCTTTTAAAGTTTTTTTTTTCTTCTTTTCGTGTAAATTTTCAGCTCCACCTTTTCTTTTTTTAAAATTTTCATCCAGGTTAATTATTCATTCTTTGCTCAGAAAAATTCACTGTATCGAGTCAGGATCCATATCTCTCCCTCTGTAAATTAAAAGTGAAAGGATGGTGTGTTTCAGAACACGTATGGAATAGGATTATTATACATTCGCATGCACACAACCTGTGACGCTTTCCATCATTTTTACAATATATTTTCGTTCTGACTGGGCCGGCCCACATTGGCCAGCGGCCCACCGGGAAAACGCCCGGAGCTCCAGATGCCCAGTCCGCCACTGCCAGCCACAATTCTTTTTAAAGTAAAGTGCAAGTTAACTTGTTTTACTTTATATTTTGTATTAATCATTTGCTTTATACTTTTATATATTTTATAAGTACACTACACATATATCAAATTGAATAATAAGTTACTACAGTTACAAAATATTGGTTTATTTGTGTTTACATGTTCTTGGTGCTTATACATATAATGAGGTGCAACAGATCACAAAAATGACGGATCATGGATTTGAGTCATGGATCGGATCGTTTTCTGATCAATTAAAAAAAACAAGGCAAAAGGCCAATTCAATTATTTAAAATAATTCAGTTCAGTTCTGTTTTCCTTTCATTATTTGTACAGTAGAACAAAAAGCAGCATTTAAAACAAGGAATGTTTTTTTCCTAAAAAAAACTTGTTTAAATAAAATCAGTTAAATAAAATGTTCCATACTTAATTGTTAAATTAACATATAATATGAGAAATGGTAATTCTTTTACTTAACTTTTTGATTATGGGGTAAATAATAATGATTTATATTTTAATGCCTAAATTTGCTTGATTAACCAAAAGGATGGAAGATAGAATCATCATAAAAGCTGGACGTTAACAAGCAAGTGTGTCAGAAAAGCAATAAAAGAAAAGCAATTTATACAGCTATAAATGTTGGTGTTCTGTTAGAAGTGATCTCCCTGTGACTTCCTCTTTACTCAGCACCTATAAGATAATTAACAAAAGTATTAGACATACACAAGTGTTATATTTATTTATACACAGCACTGCCAAACCTGCATTCTGAATGGCCATATAGCCTGTTATGTGGTATTAGATGGAATAAAACACTTCAGGGTCATAACAGTAATTTTCTCATGTGTTGGTCCACATCACACCACCGTGGTGCTGATTATTACTAGTCATTAAAATGTTGTTTGATTAAATACATCAGTAACTCACTCCAATGTCTTCAATGTGCACTTTTTATTCTCCTTTATATCAGATAGCAGCTTCACTCCATGCTCTCCCAAATCATTATTGCGGAGATCGAGCTCTCTCAGGTGTGAATTTGACTTCAGAGCTTCAGCAAGAGCGACACAGCCTTCTTCTGTAATGTTGCACTTACACAACCTGCAGGAGAAAAAAAACAACTTATTTGTAAGTATTTCTAGAAGAAAAAGCTAAAATATGGGCATGGGGTCCTACAGTGATCCACTGATCTACAGAAACTATATATATATATATATTAGTATAATATATATATAATATATATAATTATATATATGAGAGAGAGAGAGAGAGAGAGAGACGAGAGAGAGAGAGAATAAATACCTGTATATATAATAATTTATAAAATATATCTATATATTTATTGCAAGTTTTTTTTTATTTATTGCTTGATTTGAATTGCAGAGTAAGAAGACAAGCTCTTACCTTAGAATCTCCAGTTTACAGTGTGGACTTTTCAATCCAGCAGAAAGAGCTTTGACTCCTGAATCCTCCAGAATATTAAAACTCACGTCCAGCTCGCTGAGACAAGAACACTTTGAGCTCAGAGTTTTTGCCAGAATGACACCGCTTTTCTTTGTGAGATTACAATCACACAACCTGTAACACAACAATAA
The DNA here is from genome assembly GCA_013621035.1 of Clarias magur. Lineage (NCBI taxonomy): Eukaryota > Metazoa > Chordata > Actinopteri > Siluriformes > Clariidae > Clarias > Clarias magur. The sequence goes on along the minus strand of QNUK01000316.1, from coordinate 458,044 downwards.
CACATGATAATGACGCATACACACTGCATGTTAACATCGTTTACTTTTTGTTGCAAACTAAACCTTTCAGTTCACCATTTACAAAAATTGAGTGCATGCAATGAATAGCATGTTCATGCACAACACTGCCTGTTAATCACACAAAAAAGTATAAAAGTATCTTAAAAAAGTATAAAAGTCAGCCAAAATGGGAACCTTCATATTACAAGACAGCCAAGTCAACCAGTTGGCCAAGTTTGCAAACATTTGTTTGCTAGCTGTTACCTGCTAAAATCCCGGTCACAGCGCAGTCCTCACTACTACAGTATGTGATGTACAGGGTAGTCAAGCATCTACAGGTGCTATAATAGGCACGCTGAGTGCTTACTGACTCCCTCAAACTGGTGAGACAAACTCCTTCTGTATCGAAATTTGGCATCAAATGATAAGGTATTTTTGAATAATGAGCCAGTCGATCAGTGTCATAAAGGTATCAAGGTTTGGTACTGAGCCCTAAAGTTATTTGTGATGTTATGTATGAAAATGTCAGGAAAAACTTACACAGCTTTTCTGGAAAGTGTGACAACTGGGGACAGTTTCCTTAAACACTCCTCTGATGCTGCATATTTCTGTAGATGAAACTCTTTCAGCTCCTCTTCTGAGTTCGTCAACAAGAAAACCACAGCTGACCACTGAGCTGCAGTAAGTCTGACTCCACTGAGGCGATTATCTTTTGTTTTACTCAGAAAGACTTGAACTTCCTGCACTAGAGACTGGTCATTCAGTTCATTTAGACAATGGAACAGATTGATGGATTGGCATATGTCTAGATTCTTTCCAACCTTCTCCTTGATGTACGATATTATTTCCTTGTATGTGTCAGCAGCATGTTCCCTCAGATATCTGCGTCCTGTCTCTGTCAGTAGGTCTTGTAAGAGAACTGAATTGGACTCCAGTGAGAGACCCATAAGGAAGCGGAGGAAAAGGTCCAGGTGTCCATTCTTACTCTGCGAGGCCTTGACTACTGCTGCTATTTGAAGGTTTAACAGTGTTGCCCTGGTGGAGAGTCCAAAGATTGCAGGGGTTTGTTGTTCTGAGAGATTTCCATTGACACATGAGAGAAAAGCATACACTGCAGCAAGATGCTCCTGAACACTCAGATGCACAAAGCTGTACACCTTCCCCAGATGTGAAGTATCTTCCTCAATAAAGATCTGAGTGCAAACTCCTGAGTACACAGTGACCTCTGTGACATCAATACCACACTCAGTGATGTCCTCCTCATAGAAGATCGGGTTTCCTTTCTCCAGCTGCTGGAATGCCAGCTTTGCCAGTTTTAGTACAATGTCTGCAATCTGTCTAGTATCAATTTCATGCCCTTTGTACTTTTGAGATCCACGTTTGATCTGTAAGATCAGGAAATGTGTGAACATTTGCGTCAGCGTCTTGGGGACGTCTCCAGTTCCTGCTTCACTGAACATTTCCTCAAGAACATTCGCTGTAATCCAACAAAAAAATGGCATGTGGCACATAATATAAAGACTTCGTGATGACTTCAGGTGAGTGATGATTTTATTAGCCAGGGTCTGATCACTGATTCTTTTTCTGAAGTACTCGTCTTTCTGAGGATTATTAAACCCTCGTATCTCTGTTACTCTGTCAATATAAACAGGAGGAATCTGACTGGATGCTGCAGGTCGAGATGTTATCCAGAGGAATGCAGATGGAAGCAGATTCCCTTTGATAAGATTTGTTAACAGTACGTCTACTGAAGCTGACTCTGATAGATCTGTCAACATTTTGTTGTTTTGAAAATCGAGAGAGAAACGAGACTCATCCAGACCATCAAAGATGAACAAGATTTTGTAGCAATGATAGTCTGCTTTAAGTTCTTTGATTTTGGGGAAAAAACAATGGAGCAGCTCAAGCAAGTTGAGAGATTCTTCCTTCTTAAAATTTAACTTTCTAAAGTTTAGGGGGAAAATTAAGTCAAAATCTTGATTTGCTTTTCCTTCAGCCCAGTCCAGAACAAACTTCTGCACAGACACTGTTTTCCCAATTCCAGCAATGCCTTCTGTTAGTACGGTTTTGATGAGTTTCTGATCTCCAGGTAGGGATTTAAATATCTCATTACAATTGATGGACTCCTCTGTTGTTTCATATTGTCTCATAAATTCTGTTTCAATACACCTGACCTCATGTTCCTCATTGATGTGTCCACACCCACAATCTGATGTGATGTAGAGTTCTGTGTAAATCTCATTCAGAAATGGGAACATTCCATACATTGCGATTCCTTCAGTAATTGTTTTAAATTTGGACTGCAATATGGATTTGAAATTTTTCGTCCACTCAGGGTCCAGTTCTAAAAAACACAAAGAAAACAATGCAAAATTTTGGCATGTTTTAGAATTATTAACAAGAAGAATTTTAGAGTTAAAATAAATAAGAATCTTCTTTCGGTGATAACAGGAAAACATGAGAACAGTTCATTGTAGTGATTAGTGGAAAAAGCCTTTAACAGTAACACAATATATATAATTTTCCTTTTCCAAGTGTGATATTCTGTACCTCACCTCCAGTACTGCTCTGATGCTCTTTGTCCTCCATCATTCTAATGTTACCTGCTGGATATGCTGTGCTAATTGGCTTAATAGAAAATAAATAACCAAATTCATCAATCAATAAATTTCTGATTCCTATAGCAAAATACTGTACACACTGTATAAAAAAATTAATCTACTGTAGCACAACTAACGTTTCTTCCTCTTCATGGAATTTTACATTTTACTACAGAATGTTCCCCTAAAATAGAGGTTTCTCAATTGTCCAAAGAACCCTCAATAAACCCTCTTTCTAAGTGTTCTTCTTTTATCTAGAGAGATGGTGGGTTCAGGTGACCTACAGTCATGTGTATACTATTCTATGTATTAGAAATCATCCCATTATAGTGGGTCTCAGTATTAGAGAAATACAGCCCCAGACGAACACTGACAAACATTGGATCATTCAGGTGTGTGCTAACACAATGCCACGAGGGAAATAAGTAATGGTCTGCAATTGTTGCTGCACATCAATCTGAAAAGGATTATAAAACCATTTCCAAACATTTTGGAAGTAAATGCTCTACAGTGAGAAAGTATATTTACAAGTGGAAAGCATTCAACAGTAGCCAATCTTTCCAGTAGTGGATGTCAAAGCACATTCACCCCAAGGTCAGACTGTGCAATGCTCAGACAAATACAAAAACTTAAGAGCTACATCTTAGACCCTAGAGACCTCAATGAGCATGTTAAATGTTAACGTTTGTGTCCGCACAATTAGAAAAAGACTGAATAAGTACTCATTGAGAAACCTCTTTTGTCTTAAAAGAACACGGAAGCACGACTGAGGTTCACAAAACGGCATTTGAATAAACCACAAGATTTATGAAACAATGTCTTATGGACAGATGCCCAGTGCCATGTTTGGGGAAAACCAAACAGCATTTCAGCAGAAACACCTTATTCCCACTGTCAGCACAGTGATGTGAGTGTGATGATCTGGGCTTGTTTTCACCGGCACAGGACCTGGGCACTTTGCAGTCATTGAGTTGACCATGAACTTCTCTGTATACCTGAATATTCTAGAGTCAAATGTGAGGCCATCTGTACAACAGCTGAAGCTTGGTTAAAATTGGAACATGTAACAGTGTCGATTGAATAACTTAGGTACTGAATTCTAGAACACGCATAAACATAGTGGACCATCTGGTTCTCCAGAAAAAAGAAGAGGTGAAGATGTCTTTGTTGCACTGCATACTGTATGACTCAAGGGCAGAGAAGGTGACATTCATGAATGGAAAAGGTAGTTCTCAGCTGGTCAATTAAGGCAAAGGTTAACTTTATGCATCTAAAAAAAATTGAAGTGAACAAGAAAACCAAAATAAAAACCATTAATAGATCAAAGAAGCATGAATCTCAGCAGCAGCAGAACCTAAATTGCCACAATGACACATGCATACTGTGTCACCTACTGTAAATACATACCTGGTGTTCAGTTTCCATCTGCTCCTCTGGAGGACTGAATTTGCCACGTTTGTCTCTTTGATTAAAGACAACATGTAATTAGTGTTTAATTGTAATCTTTTTGTAGAATCACAACTAAATATTCACTAGTATTTACTTGGACAGTCATTTGCATTTATTTATTTAATTTAATGTAATTGTGGTATAAATATAAGAACTGGTATCAACGTAGAGAAAGTAATTTCTTGTGAACAATGACATCACAGCAAGACAAATAAATATCCTTTTTAAATACTTTTGTTCAGCTGGAGCTTTTGTTTTAATCCTCCTCTGGGGTCCAATTACCCTAGCCTACAGCCTCCACTGGGGTCAAATGAAAATGATTCAACTGGAGTGTAGTTTAAGTGGATAAAATTGGTTATGAGACATCGCTTACCTTTCTTTTTCTTCTTCTTGAAATTTTATTGGTATACCCATTGACCTGTCACTCTTCATAGACAGAATGCTGCACTCAGGTGAACCAGCTCTCTCTTTCTGATATCTATTTAAAAGCAATATGAGTCTTAATAATAGCAATGTTTATATATTGTGACGATGGGCCATAAATTAGCTCTGTTTTTTACACAGCTCTGCTTACTTTTTCTTTTTAAATGTCTCTCCCTGTTCAAATGGATCATCCACTGACTTTTTCTTTCTAGACATAGTGCTGGATTCAGGCAACTCCGAACCCTTTTCCTTAATCAGACTAAACACATAAACAACAATATTGATTAATTGTTGTAAAATAAAAGAAGACTGGAATAAGAATCAATTTTTTTTGTCACTTGAAGTGTATAAAATAGGTTATGAGACATTGCTTACCTTTCTTTCTCTTTCTCTCGAAACTTTATTGGTATACCCATTGACCGGTCACTCTTCATAGACACAATGCTGGGTTCAGGTGAGCCAGATCTTGGGTTAAATTTTTAATATGAATGCAATGGTAGGGAAATGTTATTTTGTAAAATAAAGAAACTACAATTGCTGCTGCTTTTTTTCTTTTTTAATAATTTTTTTTTACTAAACTGGTGAAGTGTGGTGCATTGTCATGTAGGTGTCTAAAATTGAGACATTATATGAGACATTACTTACTTTTCTTTCACTTCCTTTTGAAACTTTATTGGTATACCCATTGACCGGTCGCTCTTCATAGACACAATGCTGGGTTCAGGTGAGCCAGATCTCTCCTTCTGATATCTAATTAAAACAATATGTACAAATTGTAATATACTGTACTGTATGATATCAAGACTGTTTGAAGATTTCCCCCCACTCTTCCAATTCTAAATCCATAACCTAAGCAGGCAATGAGCACTTTAAGTAAGAAATCTTGACAGATTGGGTTAAATTTTTAATATGAACAAACAATGCAATGGTAGGGAAATGTTATTTTGTAAAATAAAGAAACTACAATTGCTGCTGCTTTTTTTCTTTTTTAATAATTTTTTTTTTACTAAACTGGTGAAGTGTGGTGCATTGTCATGTAGGTGTATAAAATTGAGACATTATATGAGACATTACTTACTTTTCTTTCACTTCCTTTTGAAACTTTATTGGTATACCCATTGACCGGTCGCTCTTCATAGACACAATGCTAGGCTCAGGTGAGACAGGTCGTTTTCTCTGATATCTAGTTAAAAACATGTACTATAAGTGTACGTAAGCATTTGATTTACATGTCAGCTGCACTTAGCTGCAGAAAGTGAGAACTGTCAACTTTTTTTTTTTTTTTTAGTTTCAGTACTGTCTCTGCCCCTCTTCCGTAATTGGTTTGTTACCTGCTGGTATCCAACTGTTATGTAGTAGTTTTTTAAATTATTATTTCAGTCACATACTTTTCTGTTGTATAAATGTAGCGACTCCCTGGACAGGAATCAGGCCAGGGTCATTGTGGTGAACAGGTTAACCACTGATTCTGAGGCTAGGCTGAACATAGGTGTTCCAAGCTAATTCTAACAAACAGAGATAAAAACTGTGAAACAGAAAAATACTAATGCAGAAATGGCAAGTGATTACACAAAAATACGGCAAAAAAAAAAGTTTCCAAAGATGCATCAACCACAATTTGAAAAATATATATATATATACATTTAAAAAGCAGCCAGCAAGAGGACTTTTCAATTAAATTCCCACAGAAATAAACAAAATCTAATAAAACTTAATGAGCTCAATGCTGAAAACTGCTTAGAAAACTTAAAACTAATCTACTGTAGATTTTAAGTCAGATTTACAGATTATGCTTAAACAGCTGGACTTATCCTAAACCCAACAGGCAAAGTGCACTACAAGTATTAATCCTCAGTAAAATATTACAAAGAGCAAAAATGTTAAAAATGGTAAAAGGAGCAAAATGCCTTCCACTAGCTGGAAGCAGTGTACTGTATAAACAGTAATATCACATTTATTGTGGATTCTAATAATGATAAAAATAATAATAACGTATAGAACCCAACATCAACAACAATCACTTGTTCCTTACACAAGTGGATTCACAGATGGACAGAAAAGCTGAAAACATCATATATTATAATTAAACGACTCACCTCTCATCTTCCTCATCAGCAAGTGAACTCATTTTCAAGGACTTGTGATTTGTTTGCCTGATGTGATGCTGTTCAGGGGTAGACTGCAATTACACATATAATCACATTTGAAAAATAATGGTACATATTTACTCACATTTATTTGCCATGAGTCTGATAATCTAATTTTGAACGATTTTAGCAGCGTGGCAGGCCACACTGTCCTGCTATAAGAGGCCAATGCCATGCTGTTTCCGTGAAGGGGTGTACCTGGTCTGTAACATGTTTAAGTCTACTGCCAGGCCAAAAATAAAAAAAGGCACACACTCTAAAATGTCATTTTACTCTACATCAGTCCCTCATTAATTTCTCTCCAAGATCGTGTATTGATAATGGATGCCTTCTTTAGCACATTCCAAAGATTCTCAACTGGGTTATGGTCTGGACTCTGTGGTGACTAACCTCATGTTCTCTCATGTTCCCTGAACCACTCTTTTAAAATTTGAGCTTGATGAATCTCCTCATCGTCATATTGGAATGTGGTATCAGGAAAGAAAAAGATTAACTGATGCGAAAACCTGGTCATTCAGTACATTTAGGTCGTCAGCTGAGCGAATTATTTTTGGGCACATAACATTGCTGAGCTTAGACCTGAGCGACTGAAGTAACCCCAGATCATAACACTGCCTCCAGAGGCTTGTATGGTAGGCACTGTGCATGATGGATAGGTCACTCCATCTGCCTCTCTTCTTACCCTGATCAGACCCCTATCACTCTGGAACAGGGTAAATCTGAACTCATCAGACCACGTGACCTTTCTCCAATGCTTCACAGTCCAGTCTTTAGTCCCAATTTCTTGAGTTGTCTTTGCACTGTGTGTGTGGAATGCTCTTTCAATTTTAAACATAGCTGTTTGTGTTTTTTCTTTTACTATTTGATTTCACTAATCACCTTTAAGTTATCTCACATCATGCTCATTTAGGATGGGCTGTTGGAGAAATAATAATAATAATAATAATAATAATAATAATACAGTATGACAGTCCAAAGACTGTTGAAAAGCTGAAATATTGCCAGAATACGTGTTTATTGATGAGGAAAGTTTTCCTGCATTGACACATGTAAAATAATTCATTGTTGAAGCTGAAACCAAGTGAAAGCATGAATCAGTCACAAGAAAATAAAACAAATGGTGAGACAATAAAGGCATGTAGTTCAGGGGCGATTCTAGGATTTTGTAAGTGTGGGGGCACAGAGGGGACCATGAACCAGTCGGGGGGGCGGGGGGGGGGGGGGGAGAGTGGAGGGGGTGGATATGGTAACATTTATATGTTTACTATGTAAACTATGTTTACATTTATCTGTTTACTCGAGTTTCAGTGCAACAGTGGAACTGGTATTTGTAAGTTCAACCACAGGTAAATATTTTACAGTGTACCGATTATTAAACTGATATCAGCGCTAATACTCGGAGTACATTGCGAGAAAGAGACAGAATTCTAAATTTACAACATTTTAAATGCACTAAACTCACACAACACACTCACATTAAAACACGGAAGTGTTTCACAGACCTGCGAAATAGGATTAGAAAAAGAAGAACGAAATTTTCCAAAACTAGCCAATCACAGACTTCCACACACTTCTTCTCTAATCAGTCCGTGTTTTAATGTGAGTGTTTTGTGTGAGTTTAGTGCATTTAAACTGTTGTAAATTTAGACTTCTGTTCAGTCTCTTCCTCGCAATGTACTCCGAGTATTAGCGCTAATATCAGTTTAATAATCGGTACATTGTAAAATATTTACCTGTGGTTAAACTTACAAATACCAGTTCCACTGCTTTCTGATTTTTAATTTTTTTTTTTCAGTTAGAAATATAGTTTAAAGCGGTATAATTACGTTCATAGATTTAATATCCGTATAGTAAGTTTGTGCTACTTACGCTGTCGTGTCTGAAATTATCCTGCGCTGCGCTCCTGTTACTTTCGGTTTCCATTTTTCTTGAAGTCACGTGACCACCAGCAGCGTCTCCCCAGCGCGCTCAACGTGTTTTCCGCGTGCGCGTGACTCTGCTGGCATGCGCGCTCAACTTTGTCCAGCTTTACAAAACTGACACAAAACACAAAAAAAAAAAAATCACAGACTTCCACACACTACTTCTTCTCTAATCCGCTGGCACTATCGACCGCATAACGGAATTAAATTAAATATCATTTTATTTGTATCGTGCTTTAAAAACAGTAATTGTCTCAAAAGCAACTTTACAGAATCAAAACAAAATTGTATTAATTTGTCCACATTTTTATTTTATTAATTTTATTGAATTATCTAATTATCCATAGAGCTCACCTTAGACTACGTCGACTAAAATTCAAATGGGACAACTCGCTTTACTTATAAACCTTTATTTACAACGCGTCTGTTATGTGCTCGATAGTGCCAGCTGATCAGAAGACGTGCGTGGAAGTCTGTGATTGGCTAGTTTTATGGCGGAGTCGAGCGCGCACAGGAAAAGGATGTTGCGCGCAGGGGAGACGCTGCACGTGCAGAACTCAGCTGTTGAGCGCGCAGGGGACACACTTCACGCGCATACAGTGCTTTGTCCGCTCTCAAAACTGTGCGCTCAGGATTGTGGCTTCAATATAATGCCATAGCAACCCATCACTTCTGTTCAGCTGATTTTCATACACATTACGTTCTGGTGAATTTAATTAACTGATGAAAAAGGGAACAGATATGTGAAAATGGATGAAGAAGGTAAAGATGAATTTGATATATGAATCTTTGATTAATTTGATATATGAGTCCTCCTGGATTTGCTGGTGTTTTCTATAGTGTTGGTGTTAGCGTTAGCTCATTCAGTGCTTCTGTTGCATGAGACGATGCTGTTTAATATGCTGCTCCGTATGATTCGTAAAATGATGTGCAGCTGATGTTAACTAATACTGACATTTCAAGACATTTTATTAATTAAAAGATACAGTACATAACTGTTCTAGGGTTGAATTCCAAATAGTGTTAAATGGAAAGCTAGTGCACTATGTAGGGTGTACATTCCCCAGTTCAACCCACCAAGTAGAGCCCTTGATGAGAGACAGAGGGATTTGGGTTTCAGCCTTGTGTTAGTTAGTTATTAGCTATTTAATGTTGAAACACAACACAGATGAGACATAACATTATCAGATGTGTGTTCTTGCTGAAAGTGCTTCTGTGACTGGTTTTGAGTGTGGGTTAAGGAACTGGTAAGTGATGCCCCTTTTGCCATCCAGAAGTGGGTGGGACCGTGGTGAACAGATGTGGCATCAGGTGCAAAATGGCAAGGAATACAGTTCCCAAGCCAAAGCTGGGCAAGTAATAAAAAAATAATTGAAAAATTAGAAAAAAATCTTCTGGGTTCCTCTCTGAGTGATTACTGTACAGACAGGTTGATTTCATTTAGATGATTATGTGACTTCTGAGGAAATCTGGTCAGAGGAAAAAAAATCAGGGCTTTCAAAGCAAACCATAATGATTCCAATACACTTAATTACACTTAAAACACAAAATACACAAAACAATGGTGTTTGAGTGTTTGGATTTACAAAAGAAAAAAAAAACGAATGGGACTGGGTTGTAAAATGTGGAAATGTTTGATGGCTTTAGTAATACCATTAAACTGAAAATTACATTTAAACTCTTTTAAAATAAATATTACTTTATATACCATGTTATGGTAACACAGATACTAAACCGAGTAATTAACTTCTGAGATAAGTCAAATGTTGCAGCATCTCACAACCAGACCCTGGAACCGGACACGCTGGAGACGAGGTGTATAAACACTGAGGAACAACCTTTCCTAGACTTCTTGCTTATGAGTATATAAAATGTTATTGCTTATTTTGTTTTTTATATATTCACAACATCATGGCACACACCAGAGTGTGAAGTTATATGTTTGATGAAGAATAAAATTTTTTTTTTATACGGGCCCTTTTTCATTATTTTTTTTTTGGCTGAAATTCAAATTTTATTTATTTGTATAGCGCTTTTAGCAATTGACATCGTGGCAAAGCAGCTTAAAAGAATTGGTCTTCTTGCGTAAGATTACTTCTGCTGAAAAAAACAACGACCAAACCCTTTATCAGAATATTATACTAAATAAATAAATAAATAAAATCTAATAGTGTAGCTCTTTATTCATTAACTAATAACAAATAAATCTATAACAAAATACAGCATGCTCTTACTGATCATATATCCACAGGTCAGATGACTGTTAATACTCACTCACTCATTCATCATCTATACCGCTTAATCCTGTATTCAGGGTCACGGCGGCCTGGAGCCTATCCCATGAGGCTTAGGGCACATGGCAGGGTACACCCTGGACAGGGTGCCAATCCATCGCAGGGCACAGACACACACACACACACACACACACATACACTCACTCATTCACACACTACGGGCAATTTGGTAACGCCAATTAGCCTAACCTACATGTCTTTGGACTGTGGGAGGAAACCGGAGTACCCGGAGGAAACAAACCAAGCACGGGAAGAACATGCAAACTCCATGCACACAGAGACGGGAATCGAGCCTGGCCGGGGATCGAACCCGGACCCTGGCGGTGCAAGGTGACAGTGCTAACCACTACACCACCTGACTGTTAATACTTTTTATATAGTTTATTCAGCACGTTCAGGACTTTTTCAATTTCTGAACACATATACAAAGTTTTATTTGAACTGTTTGGCAAATGTGATGTAATTTTTTTTTTAAATTGTGAGTGCAGACAATAAAACAGATGTTTTAGACGTAAACCACATAGCATTTCATAAAAAGAACATCATGGTGGTGATAGCGTGATGGTTTGGATCTTTGCAGCTTCAGGACCTGGATGACTTGCCATATTTAATGAAACCATGAATTTTACGCTAGAAAATCCTAAAGGAGAATGTCTGGCCATCAGTTCGTCACCTCAAGCAATGATGCAAAACACAAGAGCAGGTACTGTACAGCAGCAAAGGCAAATACTGTTTTACAGCACTGTACATCTAAAATCAATCTGTTTTCTAAGCCACATACAGCAAATGAACATGTGCAGTTTGGGTTTTAGGTCCCTTACGTAATTCTGTTGTTCTGAAAGTCAGACACAAACACTACTAAAAAGTTTGAAAAAAAATGTTAGAAAAGTTGAGAATACGTTGAGTAAATCATTATACAGTATATAGTGAAGTGATGATAAAGAGGAAAACTAAACACTGCCAAGAAGGTAACACATTGTGGTGTTGTGACTTCATCCTTACAGGCCTGGAGATTCAGAATCTGAAAGATAGATAAATTGTACAAATCCTTCAACTAATTTTGATTGCATTTAACTGCTGAATTTACTATTATTAACCGTAGCCCCACGATTGTATCTCATGGCTGAGAGATGATAGAAACTGGTACCAAAGGTACGAGTAAAAGACCAGCCCTTTTAAGCCCATCTGAATATCAGGATTTCCCGGGTCACCTTATATACAGGGTGGGTCAAAAGTAGGGTTACAGTTACTTCATTATCTGCTTCACCTTCACAATCATGTTTTAGATATAAAATGATTATTATCAAGAAGGTGGACTCTTTGAGCACTTGAGAGATTAAATGTTCTATGTAAAATGTAATTAAATCTAATATGTAATTATATTATATGTAAATAAAAGTCTACATTTCTAATAAAGGAAAAGTGTTACCTGTAACCCTACTTTTGGCCCACCCTGTACTTTGTTAATATCCTACATGAGAATTAATAGGCTTCATCAGTAACTCACTCCAACTGCTCCAGTGTGGACTTTTCATCCTCCTTTATATCAGACAGCAGCTTCACTCCCTGTTCTCCTAAATCATTACCGCGCAGATCGAGCTCTCTCAGGTGTGACTTTGTGCTCAGAGCTTCAGCAAGAGCGACACAGCCTTCTTCTGTAATGCTGCAGTTACGCAACCTGCAGGAGAAAAAGACATTGGATTTCAACACTGTGGGTGTTAAAGTGTGTTTTTGAGATACTGTATATACCGTAGCCAAGTGTTTTAATCCCCTTTTTCCACAACAATGAACTTATTTACTGGCCTCATGGGTACAACAGACAGGACATGGAATTAAGATACAAGTTGTTAAGAGACAATACATGAAAAACTCTCTTTAATACATTTATTTTGCAGCATTGATCATCCAGCATTGATTATCCTGTCATTTTCAATTAATATCTAATATATTAGTAAGATTAAAGTATTGGATATTAACTTATTGTTTTTATCCTATCTGATGTTTCTCCACATCATAATGACTCTAAATGTTGCTTTGGATGAATTCAGGTAACACACTGTACATGTAATGACTGGTAATTCACTTAAATGGGTTTAGATGTAGTCAACAACAGTTAAATTAAGAACATTTTAACGTGGTATTTATACAAAAACCATGGTGCATGACTTAAAAGGTCCCCACTAATAAATGACTTTTGGGTTTTAAAATGAGCATCACTCCAGACACTGGGGTAGGTTCTGGGGTAGGGCTTGGGGTAGGACTTGGAGTAGGACTGGGTTTTGCCTCAGTAGCCAGTCACCCAAGAGTGACTAGAAGTTCATTACCAGCCTTTCTACACATTTTCTCTCCTTCTTTTAGTACACAATATATTGGGACTATAGGCACTCATTGTGTGATTTGATTGTGAAGATTTAAAGACATTTTTAAAAAAATTTTAAATCTTATCTTACCTAAGGATCTCGAGTTTACAGTTTGGACTCTTCAATCCAGTAGAAAGATTCTTGACTCCTGAATCCTGAAGTTTATTATCACTCAGGTCCAGCTCTCTCAGACATCGAAACCCTGAACTTAGAACTTTTGTCAGTAATTTACCACTTTCTTTTGTGAGATTACAACCACACAGCCTGTACCAAAAAAAAAAACAAAAACAACAACACAAGTCATAAATTATTTGGATTTAAAATCATTAAAAAATCTGATTTAACATATATTTAATTATTAATAATACTATACATATTGTTTAACAGCATATAATTTAACATATGTATAATATCTGATTCTTTTCCCATTACAAAAATATTTAAATATGGCCATCCGTTTATTTGTACAGCTCTACTGATATGTGGCCTTAATAAGAACAATCCAGTCTACTAAAAAAATGAAATCCTTTGTTGTGAAATTGAACTAATCAGTTATGTGTCTGGTCTGAGTGACTCAAGGAGATTAAATAAGTGGTACTCCTACACAGGGCTGGACTAGAACAAAAAAAATCAACCCTGGCATTTGGGTCGAGACAGCCCACTACAACTCAGATATGGTCCATTCAGACACCACCTGTATACAGGGCATATCAATAAATTAGTATATAATGGAAGTTTTTTCAAAATTTTATTTAAAAAGTAAAACTACCATATATTCTAGATTCATTAGACATTAATTTAAACATTTCAAGGCTTTTTTCATTTTAATATAGATGATTAATGATTTTGAAGCTCATGAAAATCAAAATGACAGTATCTGAAAATATTAGAATTTGCCTAAGATCAATAAAAAAAGAAAAAATATTTACAATACAGAAATGTCCAGAGTATGCTAATTTATGCACTAGATACATTAGGAGTTTCATTTATTTAATAAAAAATGATAATGTTTTATATTATCAGCCAGTATAAATGAAGTCTGTTACACTTCATTCACACTTTGGAAGAATTGTCAGCAATACGTTTATCTGTTTCTTTGTGGTTTACAGCTCTTGGAAATAAAAGAAATGCAGTATCTCAAAATATTAGAATATTATTTATTTTACTATGCATCAGTTCAGCATGGCATGAAGACGATCAGGCTGTGGCACTGCTGACCAGGTTGATAAATGGGACTATCGAGCATCCTGAGCATCTGCATCACAGTCTGGTTTGGAAATTGTGCCATCTTGGACTGTAAGACCTTACAGCATATAATGAGGACAGCTGAAAAGATCATCAGTCTTTCTTCTCTCTATCACAGACACCTACACCACACTCTACATCCATAAAGCCAGCATTGTGGCTGATGAAACACGAAACACACCCCTCTCACACATTCTTCACCCTCCTGACATCTTGAAAAAGGTACCAACCCATTTAGGCCCCCACACCCAGACTGTGCAACAGCTTCTTCCCACATGCCATCCGACTATTCAACAAGAAAGGACTGGACTGATAAACACAAGCAAAAAAAACACTGATCTACAACCATCCAGGAAATTTCAATACCAACCTGCAATTCCTTGTGTTTTTGCACAAGAACTCATTTCTTTCTTGCTGCCACTTTAACAAGAAGTGTTAGAGGAGTGTTAGAAAAGTTAAAGTGTACTGTTGTTCTGTGAGCATCTCTCTGACAAGTTACTTGCACTGCCTCAACTCATTACCACATTTCATTACCACATTCACCGTATTTAATTGTGTCGTGCTGTTGTGGTGTTGTTGCTCTGTTTGCATATTTGGATGTGCACTTTATGTTGTCTTTTTGCTGTCTTTTGTATAGTACTTAGTTTTGTTAATGTATTGTGTTAATTAGTTTTGTCCTAGCTAGTCAGCTAATTATGTGTCTTGGTTAGTGTTAGGAACCTCCACTAGAGGTCACTGTTCATGTCTGTCTGTCTTTGTGTGTAGTTCCTGTTGGTTGACTCAGTTTCCCAGAAGGCACCTCAGTCAGGTGATGAGGCTCACCTGAACTGAGGTGGCTCATTAAAACCTTCTATAAATAGCAGTTTGTTCTGGGAAACTGGGTTGAGCATTGTCTGAGTGTCTGATGGTGTTTGTTTGTTTGTGTGTTTGTCTGTTTGGATTACCATCATGTGGGCATTCCTTTTTGTTACTTTGAGTTTATATTTGGTTTATGTTTTGTAACCTTAGTTTTCAGAGGGCTCTAGTTTTGTTTTCTTGATGTTCCTTGTGTCTGTGGATTCATGGAGGTGCTTTGTTCACTGTGTAGTTAGGCTGTGTCTCCTCCTGTGTCCTGTGTAAGTACTGTTTTGCCTTCTGGTCTTTTCCCTTGTATGTGTAGCCACATGAGTGCTTAGCCATTAGCAGGGTTAGCCGCTAGTAGGCCTTGATGGCTAGTAGGGTTAGCCTCCAGTAGGCTAATCTCTAGTGGGAGTGACTGCTAGTGGTTCTGGTCACTAGTAGGTTAGCCGCTAGTTTGGTATAGCCCCATGTGTGCCCTGCCTTTTGTCTTCCGGTCCCCTAGGTCAGTACTAACACCATTAGCCACTAACCCGGTTAGGTCAGCCTCCAGTGTCCCCAGTACAACATGTAGCTACTAACCTCACTAACCCAGCTAGTCTAGTTCCTGTCAGTCTCTGTGCCCCTAGCCCTGTCTCCTGTCTAGCCCTGTCTCTCCAGTCTCTGTGCCTCCAGTCCTGTCTCTCCAGTCTCCAGTCCCTGTCTTTAGTTCCCCTCTGTGTCTTAGTTAGCTCCGGCTCCATGTTTCCTCATCCCTGGTTCCCTGTGTCAGCTCCTGGTTCCCTGTGTCAGCTCCTGGTTCCCTGTGTCAGCTCCTGGTTCCCTGTGTCAGCTCCTGGTCTCCTGTGTTCAGATCCCTTCCTGTTCCTGTGTTTTTCCTGAGCCCTAGTTTTAGTTTGAGTTTGTTGTTTTAGTTCTTTGTTCTGTTTTTGAGTTGTGTTGTTTAAATAAAAGACTCTGTTTGCACACCCCTCTGCCTTCATGCCTACCTTCATGCCCACGGCAACACCATCAGCCGGTCTAGCACTACAACCAGCTAGACCCATGACAGAATGCTCGACCAAACCAAGGCATAGCAGAGGGGTCCCCCCCGGGGAAATTTTTTTGGGGGGGGGCTGGGACCGTAACGCTGGGGCAAGCAGGCTGAGGGTAGTCGGCTTGCCCTACAGCAGAACTATGAAAGGTCCCACAAGCACCGCTTCCAGAGCCTCACGGGGAGGCCCCAAAGCACCGCTTCCAGAGCCTCACGGGGAGGCCCCAAAGCACCGCGTCCAAAGCCTCACGGGGAGGCCCCAAGCTCCGTTCCAGGGCCTCACGGGGAGGCCCCAAGCTCCGTTCCAGGGCCTCACGGGGAGGCTCCAAGCTCCGTTCCAGGGCCTCACGGGGAGGCTCCAAGCTCCGTTCCAGGGCCTCACGGGGAGGCTCCAAGCTCCGTTCCAGGGCCTCACGGGGAGGCTCCAAGCTCCGTTCCAGGGCCTCACGGGGAGGCTCCAAGCTCCGTTCCAGGGCCTCACGGGGAGGCTCCACCCCTTCGTCTCCGGGCCTCACGGGGAGGCTCCACCCCTTCGTCTCCGAGCCTCACGGGGAGGCTCCACCCCTTCGTCTCCGAGCCTCACGGGGAGGCTCCACCCCTTCGTCTCCGAGCCTCACGGGGAGGCTCCACCCCTTCGTCTCCGAGCCTCACGGGGAGGCTCCACCCCTTCGTCTCCGAGCCTCACGGGGAGGCTCCACCCCTTCGTCTCCGAGCCTCACGGGGAGGCTCCACCCCTTCGTCTCCGAGCCTCACGGGGAGGCTCCACCCCTTCGTCTCCGAGCCTCACGGGGAGGCTCCACCCCTTCGTCTCCGAGCCTCACGGGGAGGCTCCACCCCTTCGTCTCCGAGCCTCACGGGGAGGCTCCACCCCCTTCGTCTCCGAGCCTCACGGGGAGGCTCCACCCCCTTCGTCTCCGAGCCTCACGGGGAGGCTCCACCCCTTCGTCTCCGAGCCTCACGGGGAGGCTCCACCCCTTCGTCTCCGAGCCTCACGGGGAGGCTCCGTCATCCAGTGCCTCAGTGGGGGATTCCCCCCCCTTCCCATCCCAGAGTGTCAATGAGGTCCCACATCCACCACCCGGCTTCGGCGTCAAGTCTACCACCCCGAGAACGGGCCATTGCCGCCTCCGCTGCCAAGCATCAAGGGCAGACCCGAGACTGCCTCCGGTGCCTGGCTTCGGCGGCATTCCAGTTCCGCCCGCCTTCCCATCCTGCTCGGGGAACCAGCTCGTTGGCCTCGTAAGTCGGGTGAAATGACTCAAGACAATGGGGACCTCCGGTAACGCTCCGGAGGAGTGTTTTTAAGGGGGGGGGGGGTACTGTTAGTCCACTAGAGGTCACTGTTCATGTCTGTCTGTCTTTGTGTGTAGTTCCTGTTGGTTGACTCAGTTTCCCAGAAGGCACCTCAGTCAGGTGATGAGGCTCACCTGAACTGAGGTGGCTCATTAAAACCTTCTATAAATAGCAGTTTGTTCTGGGAAACTGGGTCGAGCATTTTCTGAGTGTCTGACTGTCTGATTGTCTGTTGGTGTTTGTTTGTGTGTTTGTCTGTTTGGATTACCATCATGTGGGCATTCCTTTTTGTTACTTTGAGTTTATATTTGGTTTGTTTTGTAACCTTAGTTTTCAGAGGGCTCTAGTTTTGTTTTCTTGATGTTCCTTGTGTCTGTGGATTCATGGAGGTGCTTTGTTCACTGTGTAGTTAGGCTGTGTCTCCTCCTGTGTCCTGTGTAAGTACTGTTTTGCCTTCTGGTCTTTTCCCTTGTATGTGTAGCCACATGAGTGCTTAGCCATTAGCAGGGTTAGCCGCTAGTAGGCCTGGATGGCTAGTAGGGTCAGCCCCTAGTAGGGTTAGCCTCCAGTAGGCTAATCTCTAGTGGGAGTGACTGCTAGTGGTTCTGGTCACTAGTAGGTTAGCCGCTAGTTTGGTATAGCCCCATGTGTGCCCTGCCTTTTGTCTTCCGGTCCCCTAGGTCAGTACTAACCCCATTAGCCACTAACCCGGTTAGGTCAGCCTCCAGTGTCCCCAGTACAACATGTAGCTACTAACCTCACTAACCCAGCTAGTCTAGTTCCTGTCAGTCTCTGTGCCCCTAGCCCTGTCTCCTGTCTAGCCCTGTCTCCTGTCTAGCCCTGTCTCTCCAGTCTCTGTGCCTCCAGTCCTGTCTCTCCAGTCCCTGTCTTTAGTTCCCCTCTGTGTCTTAGTTAGCTCCGGCTCCATGTTTCCTCATCCCTAGTTCCCTGTGTCAGCTCCTGGTCTCCTGTGTTCAGATCCCTTCCTGTTCCTGTGTTTTTCCTGAGCCCTAGTTTTAGTTTGAGTTTGTTGTTTTAGTTCCTTTGTTCTGTTTTTGAGTTTTGTTTGTTTAAATAAAGACTCTGTTTGCACACCCCTCTGCCTTCATGCCTACCTTCATGCCCACGGCAACACCATCAGCCAGTCCAGCACTACAACCAGCTAGACCCATGACAGTTAGCTAGTTAGTTTAGTAAAATTTACAGTATGTTTAATGTATGTAGCACCTTGATCCTGGAGAAACATTGTGTCGTCTCATTGTGTACTGAATTGTATGTTTGAAATTACAAGAAAAGCCCACTTGAACTATTTCAATTTGTGTGTAATTAAAGTCAAATACAGTGGAACCTCGGATTGCGAGTAACTTGGTTTATGAGTGTTCCACAAGACGAGCAAAGATTTTTAATAGATTTTGACTTGAAAAACGAGCATGTCGTGGTTTACGAGTGCCAAGTTTGACACACACACACACACACACACACACTCTCTTGCCTTTACACCCCCCCCTCCCCAGCCTCACACAGACACGCACACTCTGCTCTACACAAACTCTGCTCTGTCGCGATTCTTTTCAAAGGTAAGGCGCTGGTTCATTTATTTGTTGGGACTTTTAAAAACTTTTTTAAAAGGTAAAGTGCAGGTTAATTTGTTTTATATTTACTTTATATATTGTCTTAATTATTTTTCTGTATTAATTTTTTTGGGCTGTGGAACGAATTATTTGAGTTTTCATTATTTCTTATGGGAAGGGTTGATTTGGTTTACACATGTTTTGGAATACGAGCTTGCTAACGGAACTAATTATGCTTGTAATCCAAGGTTCCAATGTATATGAGTTTCACTTCTTGATTTAAATTATGAAAGTCTTAGCGTAGCAAGCTAAAGCACTATTCGGACGGGACTAGTTTTACTGGGGGACGTTTGAGTGTGAATTTTTTTCAGCCAACATCTGTCATTTCATGTATGGATTCGGACGGGACTAATATCTCCGTGTTTATTATGGAGGTGAGCGTGTCTGTGTTTTTCATGTGGGCATTGCGCAAGACCACGTGTTGAGGATGAAGATTTCTATTGAAGCGTAGGGAGCAGTAACTCGAATACCGGTGCGTTAGAGACTGTACGGTAGTTCACATTGACCAAAACACACAAGAAAATGCGTTTTGGAAAAAAATAACATTTTTGGCAAACACAGACATTCGCATTTGGACGGGATTAGATTTCTCAAAGGACCGCCGAGTTTGCTGACAAACAGTAGGTAATTTGCTCTGGAATTTTTAGAGGTCGTGTGAGAAAAAGACAGACATGGCAGATTCGGACGGGATTACAATCACAAAATACCTCTGTGAAACAGAAATTTCTCTAACATGCCCCAGTAAAACTAGTAAAACTAGTACCGTCCGAATAGTGCTTAAGACAAACCTATAGGTAGCAGGCTACTACCTAAAGGATTCATACATGAAAATTAGTAAATGAAAATCAGGAACAACTTGCACAGCTTTTCTGGAAAGTTTGACCACTAGCCAAAGTTTTTTAAACCCCTCATCTGATGCTGCATATTTCTGTAGATGAAACTCTTTCAGCTCCTCTTCTGAGTTCATTAACAAGAAAACCAGAGCTGACCACTGAGCTGCAGTAAGTCTGACTCCACTGAGGCGATTATCTTCTGTTTTACTCAAAAAGACTTGAACTTCCTGCACCAGAGACTGGTTATTCAGTTCATTTAGACAATGGAACAGATTGATGGATTTGCATATGTCTAGATTCTTTCCAATCTTCTCCTTGATGTACGATATTATTTCCTTGTTTGTGTCAGCAGCATGTTCCCTCAGATATCTGCGTCCTGTCTCTGTCAGTAGGTCTTGTAAGAGAACTGAATTGGACTCCAGTGAGAGACCCATAAGGAAGCGGAGGAAAAGGTCCAGGTGTCCATTCTTACTCTGCAAGGCCTTGACTACTGCTGCTATTTGAAGGTTTAACAGTGTTGCCCTGGTGGAGAGTCCAAAGATTGCAGGGGTTTGTTGTTCTGAGAGATTTCCATTGACACATGAGAGAAAAGCATACACTGCAGCAAGATGCTCCTGAACACTCAGATGCACAAAGCTGTACACCTTCCCCAGATGTGAAGTGACTTCCTCAATAAAGATCCGAGTGCAAACTCCTGAGTACACCGTGGCCTCTGTGACATTAATGCCACACTCAGTGATGTCCTCCTCATAGAAGATCAGGTTTCCTTTCTCCAGATGCTGGAATGCCAGCTTTCCCAGTTTTAGTACAATGTCTGCAATCTGTCTACTATCAATTTCATGTCCTTTGTACTTTTGGGATCCACGTTTGATCTGTAAGATCAGGAAATGTGTGAACATTTGCGTCAGGGTCTTGGGAACTTCTCCAGTTCCTGCTTCACTGAACATTTCCTCAAGAACATTCGCTGTAATCCAACAGAAGACTGACATGTGGCACATAATATAAAGACTTCGTGATGACTTCAGGTGAGTGATGATTTTATTAGCCAGGGTCTGATCACTGATTCTTTTTCTGAAGTACTCGTCTTTCTGAGGATTATTAAACCCTCGTATCTCTGTTACTCTGTCAATATAAACAGGAGGAATCTGACTGGATGCTGCAGGTCGAGATGTTATCCAGAGGAATGCAGATGGAAGCAGATTCCCTTTGATAAGATCTGTTAACAGTATATCTAGTGGTGCTGACTCTGATAGATCTGTCAACATTTTGTTGTTTTGGAAATCAAGAGAGAACCGAGACTCATCCAGACCATCAAGGATGAACAAGATTCTGCAGTGATAAAAGTCTGCTTTAAGTTCTTTGATTTTTGGAAAAAAAAAATGGACAAGCTCCAACAAACTGAGAGATTCTTCCTTCTTAAAGTTTAACATTCTAAAGTTTAGGGGGAAAATTAAGTCAAAATCTTGATTTGCTTTTCCTTCAGCCCAGTCCAGAACAAACTTCTGCACAGACACTGATTTCCCAATTCCAGCAATGCCTTCTGTAAGCACGGTTCTGATGGGTTTGTCATCTCCAGGTACGGGTTTAAATATCTCATTACAATTAATGGACTCCTCTGTTGTTTTGTTTTGCCTCAAAAACTCCCTTTCAATATGTCTGACTTCATGTTCCTCACTGACATGTCCACTGCCAAAAGATGTGATGAGTTCTATGTAAATCTCATTCAGAGACCTACGGTTTCCACACACTGCAATTCCCTCAATAATTGTCGCAAATTTCTCCTGCAATTCATGTTTGAAATTTTGCTGCCACACAGGGTTCAGTTCTGAAAACACAAAGAAATCAATAAAAAAATTCAGGCTTTTTAAAATTATTATTTTTTTTAATTAACATGAATAATTTTAGAATTAAAATAATAATAATAATAATAAAAAAAAACATTCCATGGGTTATATCAGGGAATCATAACTACACAAGATGATTAATGAAAAAAAAGCTGTGATATAATGTTCTGTTGGCACATGCATGTTTTGGACGTCACCTCTGTTACTGCTCTGATGCTCTTCGTGCTCTATCACTCTAACTGCTGGGTATTCTGTTCTTAGTGGCTAAAAAGAAAACCTTAATTAAATAACCAAATCAATCAATCAATCAATCAAATGATTAAGTTAATAATAGGTTAATAAAGACATCAGAAAATGTTTGGGGTGTTATCCTATGGGATCTCCCTGAGATCTTTCTGACCTATAGCAACACGCTTACAATTTCGAAAAGGGTTACATTTTAAAGAGAAGAGCTCTTTGTTATATATGACTCATCAGCAGCTCGTCAGCAGCCATCGTGTTTGGGGCACTTTGCCCCAACACCAACTGTGTTGGGTATTTTGTTTAGGCCACTATAAAATCCTACTGAAAGGTGGTAATATTTGGTAATGATAATAACTTTCTGGGATTTTCAGTGAGTGTTCCTCCAACTATTGTCTGTAAATCTTAGGCCCTGAACCCTGTTTGTGAATCTGCTCTGATCTTATACTGGCCTTATAAAAAGAAGAGATCAATCTTTTTGCTCTCACTACCTGTTGGCCCTTCAGACTCTCCATCAAAATAACTCTCCTTAACTTCACATGAGTCAAAGGTGGCCTTTACTTATTTGCCCCTGATGCCTGGTCACAATGTAAGTACCTTTCAGATTGAAAATCAGTGTTGAGTTTCCCGGAACCTGTTTATCTGTCATAATTAATTCTCTCCCTGTGTACAGGATGTGATGCTCACCTCCTTCTCCAGTTATCTGATTTAGTCGACTCTCCAAAATCTGACATTGAGTTCCCGGCGTGTGATCCACCATCAACCACGGTTAAGTTATTGCATCCTTGCATCTTCTCCATAACTGATTACCTTTTTACCTTAATTAAAAGTTTCTAAACTGCTGCTGTTGTGTTCTGTTTTTGTGTCCAACCTGTCTGTACCCGTTCTGACTTGTATACATTTAAAAAAAAAAGATTGAAGTGAGCGAAGAACCCAAGATGTACTTGAATAGATCTAGCGAGCATGAATCTCAGCAGCAACAGAACCTAAATCCTTACAAACACACATGCAATCACATACTGTAATCACATACCTGGAGTTCAGCTTCTATCTGCTCCACTGAAGAAATGGACATGCCATCTTGGTCTCTTTAATTAAAGTCAAAATTCAAAGTTCTTTTTAAGGCATCACAAATAAATATTCATTAGTAATTACTTGGAAAGTCTTTTACTGTACATATAATAATAATAATTAAATAATACATTTATTTAATTTCATTGTGATATAAAAATAATTACTGGTATTGAAGTAGAGAAAGTCTTTTCTTCTGAACAATGAAATTTCAGCAAGACAAACAATTGTGTTTTTTTTATTTCTTAAATAGTGTTAATGGAGCTTGTGTAAAAAAAAAAAGTGGAGGTGTATAAAATTCTCTGAGCTCTGTTTATTTATTTATTTATATTTTCAGTTTTCTTTTATTTCCGTTTCAAATTAATAATCCCACGCTACTGTATCTCCAAATGGAAAGGTCTTCTCGTGCATATCATAAGCACTCTTACAACCTCCTATTTAATGTATAAATCCCTGCGTGAGGGTTTTTATAAATAATATTACATCTCAATACAAATTGTAACAAATTGTTTATGAGACATTTCTTACCCTTCTTTCCCTTCCTGTTGAAAGTTGATTGGCATACCCATTGACCATTCACTCTTCATAGACACCATGCTGGGCTCAAGTGTACCAGATCTCTTCTTCTGATATCTAAATATGTATTAATAGTACAATTAATGTTTAAGTAAGAACTGAACTGAACAAAAGCTTGTTGGAATAATAAAAAAAAAAAAACCTTTCTGCATTGCAATTTAATCTGAATGGGAAAAAAATTAGGTACAGTGGAACCTTGGATTACGGGCATAATTCGTTCCGGAAGCAGGCTTGTATTTCAAAACACTCGTAAACCAAATCAAATTTTCCAATAAGAAATAATGGAAACTCAAATTATTTGTTCCACAGCCCAAACCTATAAATACATAAAAATAATATTATGTGTGTGTAATATTATGTGTGTTTGTGAAGGGGCAATGACACAAGCACACACAAAGAAAAGGCTGATACACAGAGAGAGCAAATGCATCATTAACCTCTCTAATGAGATTTTCTTTTTCTCTTTACTCACGCACACATGTGTGTTATAATAAACAGTACAAGCGCGCTGTACACACACACATACAAACACAAAAAAAACATGTTTTACATGCACACGCATGGTCACAGTGTTATAGTAAACAGTACACGTGTACACGGATGTTGATTATACCAGTAAGAGACGAGCACTAAGACCCAGCAGGGGAGACAATTACCCACAATTCCACAGCGCAAAAGGGAGAAAAACGTTGCCTCAGTTTTGATCATGTGACGCTCAGCATCAAAACAAGAAGTGCATGTGTGATTCATGATACTCGGCACTCATAAACCAAGACTTTTCGTTTTCTGTTTGTTTTTCAAGTCAAAATTTATTAAAATTCTTTGCTCGTCTTGCGGAACACTCGTAAACCCTGTTACTCGCAATCCAAGGTTCCCCTGTATTAAAATTCAGGTAGACCAGATTTGAGTCTTTAAAAATTCCCCAGTCTTTTACATCCAGGATACCACAAGAAGGAAATTTCTTACTTTTTCCTTTTAGATGTCTCTCCCTGTTCGAATGGATCATCCACTGATTTTCTCTTCCTAGATGTAGTGCTGGAGTCAGGTGACTCCAAACTCTTTTCCTTAATCAGACTAAACACATAAATAGCAACAGTGATCTTTTTTTTTTTTTTTAAAGAATTTAGATTACTTTTTTGTAACAAAAAAAACTGCAATAAGAAATTTGTGTCTTTAAATCTGTACCTTTAAATTCAGGTAGAAAATTTGTGTAGGAAATTTTTTTTAGCTTATAACTAACTGGCTGTGTTGTCATATTCATAACTACTACTATTACTACTACAACTAATAATAATGATAATAATAATAATACCATATAGAACATCAACAATCACTTGTTCTTGAGCAAATTCTAGGGTGGACAGGCAGGGTGAAAACATCATATCTTATAATTAAATGACTCACCTCTCATCTTCCTCATTATCAGGTGAACTCATTTTCCAGAGCGTGATGTGTTTTCCTGAAGTGATGCTGTTCAGAAGGAGACCTGCCATTACACATACAGTATACTCACATTTGACAAATGGTAAATATGGTAAATATTTGCTTACATTTATTTCCCACTATTTATGAACGAGCATTGCAATGCTGTTTCCATGAACAGGTGTAACTTGTAATAATCGACAAATGAAAAAACCATGAACTACCCAATAACACATTTATTACCCACCGCCGTCAGGCTCCTGAACACATACACACAAAATATAAGTAACATCCCTAACCCCCTGAACATTTTCTTACACAACCCCTCTTCACAATAAGAGCCCCAGGTAAATTATAGCACACATATCTTTTATACCAGCAGTTATATGGAACTTAACAACTTGGTCTGTACCAACGTTTAGGTAGTTGGTACGTGTCAAAATACCATACACATGAATAGCAGAACCCAAGGTTTCCCAGCAGAACATTGCAGCATCACATTAAACATAGAACTGGAGGAAGAACCTGTTCTAGTGCCGGACTGTCCTAGGGACCGGTTCTCTGTAGCGCTGACCAAAGGGCAAAGTTCAAACAGAAGATGGCTTAGATGTGAGAAGTCCAAAGTGATTTTCTGAGCCTTTTTCTTCACTCTGAATATATACAGTTCTTGAAGGGTGGACAGGGGAGCGCAGATACTGTGATACAGCTAGTGGTGCCTCCTCATGATGCCTCTGAGTTTTTTCTCCCCATAAGAATGAAGGTGTTTCACCCTGAAACATGTATCTGAGTAACAAATGCTGTGTAGTTAACTGCAAACCGCCCTGAGTGTCCATAGGCCTTCTGTTCACATTTGAATATCTAGTCATTGGAGACGAGACTCATACTTATATTGACACATTTCACTATGAGTCATTTGTACATGTTTTCAGAACCAGTTTCGATATTCAAAACCGATGCTTTTATTTCACAAGAAGTACTTAATCTGCACGACGGCCTAATTTCCTGCAAGGACGTTAATGAAGAATTTATTGCTTAAGCAGAAACAATGAGCAGTCATAAAGTTACTTCAACTTTATGGCAGAACAAAGGGGACTTTCACAACAGGTGGTTTTTGAAACCAAAATGTTTTCAGCTCACATTAAAAATAACTAAGAGAAATAGAACGGTGACAGAACAGTGACCAAGTGGTTAGCTGGGTGGTTTCCCCCGGGTACTCCGGTTTCCCACAGTTCCCACAGTCCGAAGACATACAGATATGTGTAATGACACACACACACACACACACACACAGCATGCTTTGTCCACACCACGTGTTTCACACTGCAAATCATCAGAGGAGGAACGGAGTGAACAATAATGATACAAAAGGTGAGGAAGTTATAAAACACAGCCCAATAAGTCTCAACACATCCTCCTGTAGGTATTCAATTATTACTAAACAGATGTTAGCTTTAATTCTCGGAGCAGATTCAGAGGGAAAGGAAATAAAAAGGAAAATGTTTATGGTTTTATTTGAGTCAGAGATGAAGTTTAAAGTAGTATAGTTACCAGTGTGCGTCCGTATGATGTTATAGATGTTTCAAATTGCTGCTATTTACTGTATCTGAACGTTTCTTAGGACCGACCTCTGTTTCTCTATTTTGTTCAGTATCGTTTACACTGGGAATCCCCGCTGGTGATGTGTCGTCCTCAAACGAGCCACATCTTCACCCACTTCTCCTCAGCACTGCTCTGGACGTTAGTGATGAGTCATTCATGAACGTTTGGTTCTTTTTGAACGAGTCTTTAATGTGACTCAGAAGAACGAGTCGTCTCCGAGAGTGCTTCGTTCGTTTTCTACTGGGCGCGCATGCGCAAAGCACCGCAAAACCTCCGTCGGTTAAGTACAGGAAACAGAAATGATTCGTTACCTGCAAGTCTTTTCAGTTCTGTTTCCAGTGTACGGCACTGCAGAGCGTCTATGGGAGTCACGTGACAAACGAACGAACGACTCGGACTGGTTTAATTGATGACTTTGCCAGTGACTTTCAGCCTTTTTCTACTGTAAAGAACAAACGATTTACACCATTTGTCCAGGCATTAAACCCCATGTATGTTCTCCCAAGTAGAAAAAAAAAGCATTTGTCCCAAACAATTATTCCACAGCTGTATAACATGGAGCGTGCATTGTGACAAGACGGGGGGGGGGGGGGGGGGGGGGGGGGGAGCCTCAGCAGTTTAACTGACAACTGATTTTTTTAAAATTAAAATGTTAAACAATAAAAACTGTGCATTTAATTAAAATTAGAATGAAAAATTTGACCTACCCAGGGACGGGGAAGCCTATGATGATCCTTAACTTGAAGATGTGTTTCTTGTAAGAAATCTATATCAGCATGTTGACGTTTCAGGTGATTAAATACTCTGGATCTTTTAATTGGGTTACCCAGACCTCTGATACTCCAGCTAAGAAAACGGATAGACGTACTACTCCAACTAAGCTTGGGACTACACAGGAACTAGCCATTTATCAATTTTTTTTTAAAATGTGAAAAATTATAAAGATTTGCAAAGAGCCAGAAAGATGACTCCCCCTCCCCCCACATGCACGCACACACACACTAGCACACATAAAACACAAACCTAAAGTCTCCATCCTAACAAACACTAGGAGACAGCGAATTAAACTAACTAAAACAAAAGTCGCTCTCACAGTAACTGTGGCCACGACTCGGCGAGTGAGCCCAATGAAGAAGAAAAAAGAAAAAAAAAAACAAAAAAAAAGGCTCCCACAGATTGAATAGATCAAATATTATGCGCAAGTGGAAGTGACTTAATTCTCATCCCCAGCTTACAAGAAAGTATAGATAAATTATTACCATCTTGAAAGAAGAACAAGAAAAAAAAAGAGAAGAGAACAAAACAACAAGCAAAAACCCTTGAGGTGAATACGCCTAGGATCATCCCTCACACATTGACCAAATATGCACAATGATACATCCTTGGCATACGTTAAATATTTGGTTCTCAAGACGACCTAAGAGCCGGAGTGCAATATATCTAGACAAAACACTAACTTAGCTAAATTAGAAGCTTGCATAGACAGAGGTAGCATCAGAACTTGTAAACCGATTACACATTTCGCTTAAAAAAAAGGGAGAAAGAAAAGAAAAACCCCTATTCAACAATAAAAAATGAATTTAAATTAAATATATGAAAAACTATTTAAAACACTACGAGTGCAGTTCACGCCGTTTGCATAGTTTTAATGTAGTCTTTTGCTTCATCAGCCGAAAGAAAATCTTTTCCCACACCATTGTAGGTGATCCGCAGCCGCGCTGGATAAAACAGGCCGTAGCGCGCGCCCTCAATGTGTTAGGAACCTCCACTAGAGGTCACTGTTCATGTCTGTCTCTCTGTAGTTTTGTTGGTTGACTCAGTTTCCCAGAAGCCACCTCAGTCAGGTGATGAGTGCTCACCTGAACTGAGGTGGCTTGTTAAAACTTGGTCTGTTTGTTTGGTCTGTTTGTTTGTATTACTGTCATGTGGGCATTCCTTTTTGTTATTTTAAGTTTATGTTTTGTAACCTTTGTTTAAAGAGGGCTCTAGTTTTGTTTTCTGTATGTTCCTTGTTCTAGTGGATTCATGGAGCTGCCTTGTTCAGTGTTTAGCTAGGCTGTGTCTCCTCCTGTGTACAGTGTAAGTACTGTTCTGTGTCTTCCCAGTGTCAGTCTTCTTTGTTTACTTCTGTGTTTAAAGCTTTCCCTAGTATGTGTGGCCACATGAGGGCTTAGCCATTAGCGGGGTTAGCCGCTAGTAGGCCTTGATGGCTAGTAGGGTTAGCCCCTAGTAGGGTTAGTCTCCAGTAGGCTAACCTCTAGTGGGATTGACTGCTAGTGGTTCTGGTCACTAGTAGGTTAGCCGCTAGTTTGGTATAGCCTCATGTGTGCCCTACCTTTTGTCTTCCGGTCCCCTAGGTCAGTATTAACCCCATTAGCCACTAACCCAGTTAGGTCAGCCTCCAGTGTCCCCAGTACTCCATGTAGCTACTAACCTCACTAACCCAGCCAGTGTAGCTCCTGTCTAGCCCTGTCTCCTGTCTAGCCCTGTCTCCCCAGTCTCTGTGCCCCTAGTCTGTCTCTCCTCTCCTGTCCAGTCTCCTGTCTCTCCAGTCTCTAGTTCCCTTATGTGTCTTTAGTTAGCTCCGGCTCCATGTTTCCTCATCCCTAGTTCTCTGTCGATTCCCCTTGTCAGCTCCTAGTTCCCGTGTCAGCTCCTGGTTCCCTGTGTTTAGTTCTTGTCCCTGTGTTTTTCCTGAGCCCTAGTTTTAGTTTGTTGTTTTGGTTCCTTTGTTCGTTTGTCTGTTTTTGAGTTGTTTGTTAATAAAGACACTTTCTGTTTACAACCCCATATATGCCATATATGCCCACGGCAACATCAGGCGGTCTAGCCACTACAACCAGCTAGACCCATGACACAATGCCACGGAGTTGTCGCCGAACCTCATTAAAAGAAGCACGAGCTTTTGCAATTTTTGCTGTGTGGTCGGGGAAAACAGAAATACTCAATTCCTTGAATTTAATCTGCTTTAACTCTCTGGCCCGACGTAAAACTTCAAGGCATTGACCATGGTAGTGAAATCTGGCCACAACGGCTCAAGGTCGTTCACCAGGCTTTGGTGACTACACACTACTTTTAAAAACTTTTTTTTAAACTGCATTTACCTGGTGAGCATTTATTACTGTATCAGTTAACACAAAATATTAGAATGATTAAAATTATAGGCAACCTTCTATAAAATCATAAATATAAGACAATATAAAATATATTTATATAAAAGAAGAAAATGTCTTGACCTTGACCATACTTTCGTTTCATTGTGTGTGTATTATCACCTGCGATTTTTCTTTATTTTACTTATTTCTTTTTCATTCTCTACACTATTGTGTTTGGTTGATAGTGAAACTGCTTGGAGCCAGACTGGAGCTTTGGAACTTCCCTCCAAACATGGCCAGCTTCAACAACAATTATTCCAAGTGCAGCTTTATCCCCATTAACACTTTATTTAGTGTTATTTATAATAATAACACTGCATTCTATTTAACTTTTAATGTTAAATGGGAATTAAAGACTTGTCATGATGATGAATAATTATATATTTTTATGTTCATGCTAACTGAAGATTTTGAAGTCAATAATAACTTGGAAATTACTTAAACACTTGGTGATGTCCCATGGTGGAGGCACCACTGGAGGCAGTGTTATGATCTGGGGTTGCTTCAGTCGCTCAGGTCTAGACCTGAAAGTACTGAATTACCAGGTTATCACATCTATGGAGTTTTTCTTCCCTGATGGCATGGGGCATATTCCAGGCCTCAGAGTGTGAAAGAGTGGTTTTGGGCACATGAGGAATCATTTTAACACACCCCAGTGTGTGTGTGTGTGTAAACAGAGCTAAGGGTGATAAAAGCACGTTTGCAACTTTTTTGGCCAAGTAATATTTCTTTTGCCTGTTATCCGATGTAACAGTAACACACCAATCCTTTTAACACTTTTCATAATGTGAAGATTTCCCAGGTCACCTGATGTACATAATTCATATTCTATACTGTATAAGAATGAATAAATCAGTAACTCACTCTAATGTCTCCAGTGTGGACTTTTCATCCTCCTTTATATCAGACAGCAGCTTCACTCCCTGTTCTCCTAAATCATTACCGTGCAGATCGAGCTCTCTCAGATGTGACTTTGTCCTCAGAGCTTCAGCAAGAGCGACACAGCCTACACCTTTGCTCCTTCTTTTAGAACACACTATACAAGAGTCAATCACTCACACATTCATCCATCCATCCATCCATCCATCCATCCATCTTCAACCGCTAATCTGAGATTGACTCAAGGGTGTTGCAGTTCCAGCACAAATCCCAAACTTTTCTTTCCCCATCCAACTCAAACAACTCTGACTGACAGATTCCAAGGTGTTCCCAGGCCAGTGTGGTGATACATCTCTCTATCCAGTCCTCAGTCTGCCCCATGGCCTCCTTCCACCTAGGGGGACATCCTGGTGGCATCCTTACCAGATGCCCAGAGCACCTCAACTGGCTACTTTCCAAGAAGCAGCCATTCTACTCAGATTTTCTCATGGATGAAATATTAATAATATGATTATTATAATATGAAATAATATTTCTAAAATAATATAATTACAGATGAAAAAAAAAATCTTACCTAAGGATCTCCAGTTTACAGTGTGGACTCTTCAATCCAGTGGAAAGAACTTTGACACCTGAATCCTGCAGTTTATTATCACTCAGGTTCAGTTCTCTCAGACATGAAGAGACTGAGCTGAGACTGTTGGCCAGTACTGTAGCACTTTTCTTTGTGAGATTACAATCACACAGCCTACAACAACAACAAAATTCACCCAAAACCAGATTTCAACACATGTTTAAATACTGCGTAATTTCTAAATAAATAAGACTGAATAATGTTTGATGTAACAACATACAGTAAATAAGGCCAGATACTTTTCCTTTAACAAAAGTTGGATTATTTAAATACGACCAACCTTTATTTGTTAAACAGCACAATTCTATTGGCATTGTGCCTCAATAAGAACCATCCAGTCTAATAAGATCATTTGGTGCAAAACCAGCTATGTGTCTATGTGAAATAAATGGTCAACTTTTCATTATTGAAATATAACAAATGAACCACAATAACAAAAATTCAAGCAAAACTTACAGAGCCTTTCTGGATGCTGTGATAACTGGGGACAAGATCTTCAAACCTTCATCTGATGCTGCAAATTTCTGCAGATTAAACTCTTCCAGCTCCTCCTCTGAGTTCAGCAGGACAAAAACCAGAGCTGACCACTGAACTGGAGAAAGTTTGACTCCATGTAATCGATTATCTTCGGTTTTACTCAAAAATGTTTGGACTTCCTGTACCAGAGACTGATCATTCAGTTCATTTAAACAATAGAACAGATTAATGGATTTGTCTAATGACGGATTCTTCCTGATCTTCTCCTTGATGTATGTGGTTATTTTCTCTTTTGTGTAAGCAGCATGTTCCCTCAGATATCTGCGTCCTGTCTCTGTCAGTAGGTCTTGTAAGAGAACTGAATTGGACTCCAGTGAGAGACCCAAAAGGTAGCGGAGGAAAAGGTCCAGGTGTCCATTCTGACTCTGTAAGACCTTATCAACTGCTGCTTTTAGAATGTCCAACAGTGTTGCTTTGTTGGAGAGGCCAAAGATTTTAGGGGTTTGTTTTTTTGTGAAATTTCCATTGATAAGTGAAATAAATATATACACTGCAGCAAGATGCTCCTGAACACTCAGATGCACAAAGCTGTACACCTTCCCCAGATGTGAAGTGACTTCCTCAATTAAGATCTGAGTGCAAACTCCTGAGTACACCGTAGCCTCTGTGACATCAATACCACACTCAGTGATGTCCTCCTCATAGAAGATCAGGTGTCCTTTCTCCAGCTGCTGGAATGCCAGCTTTGCCAGTTTGTCTACAATCTGTCCATGATCCATTTCAGGCTTTTTGTACTTTTGGGATCCACATTTGATCTGTAGGATCAGGAAATGTGTGAACATTTGCGTCAGGGTCTTGTGGACGTCTCCAGTTAATGTTTCACTGAACATTATCTCAAGAACTGTCGCTGTAATCCAACAGAAGACTGACATGTGGCACATGATGTAAAGACTTCGTGATGACTTCAAGTGAGTGATGATTTTATTAGCCAGGGTCTGATCACTGATTCTTTTTCTGAAGTACTCGTCTTTCTGAGGGTCATTAAATCCTCGTATCTCTGTTACTCTGTCAATATAAACAGGAGGAATCTGACTGGATGCTGCAGGTCGAGATGTTATCCAGAGGAATGCAGATGGAAGCAGGTTCCCTTTGATAAGATTTGTTAACAGTACGTCTACTGAAGCTGATTCTGATAGATCTGTCAAAATGTTGGTGCTTGAGAAATTAAGAGACAAACGAGACTCATCCAGTCCATCAAAGATTAACATAATTTTGTAAAGATGAAAGTCCACAGTTTGGTTTTTGGTTTCTGGGAAAAAAAAACAGTGAAGAAGTTCAAACAAATTGAGATCTTCTCCCTTTTTAAAATTTAGTTCCCTAAAGTTAAATGGAAAAATGAAATCCAAATCCCGATTTGCTTTTCCTTCAGCCCAGTCCAGAACAAACTTCTGCACAGACACTGTTTTCCCAATTTTCAAAATGCTTAAGGCTTAAATAAGAAGACAACACTAAAAATACAAGACAAAATGAAACACAAGAAGCACACAGCACGTACAGTACTTACTAAAACACAGAATAAACTAAGCATTACACTTGCACAGACATATCACACAGCTAACAAAACTATTCAGAGCCCATATAAAAAAACAAGAATAAAGTAAAATACAACCCAACCCAACCACATGCCCAATTGACAGGATTAGTGCTCGAGCCAGTTTCCCAGAACAGCCAGCTATTCATAACACGTTTAATGAGCTACCTCGGTTCAGGTGAGCTCTGTCATCACGTGGCCGAGGTGCCTTCTGGGAAACTGAGTCGACTAACAAAACTATAAACAAACACAAACTTGCACACAGTGCCCTCTAGGGGTGGTCCCTTGCACTCAATAACTAAACTCCTAAACTCAATGATACAAATACGTACCTTGCCCTGGGAAGCAGCATCCAGCACCATAGACAAATTTGATATGCCATGCTGGTCTCTTAATAAAAAAATAAAAAATAAAAACAATATTAAGCTAATCTTTAATTCAAAATAAAACCCATTGTCAGTGGTGAGATAATGAGTTATAGTCACCACCATGAAACTGATTTTTCTATGAAATAAGCAACAATCACATTCATAAATTTGTCAATTCAAGTTGCATCAATGCTACTTTGTTCATAATCTTGCCCTATTTTTTATAGACTAAACTAGCTGTTCTTTCTTATTTATTTGTATGTGTGTGTGTTTTTTTTTATATAACCTCTTTTTAAAAATCAGTTTAAAAATATGTTACTACATGAACTTGTTGGTATATAAATTTAAATACAAATATAATTATTCATGAGATATTCCTTACCTTTCTTTCTCTGACTGTTGAAACAGTATTGGTAAACCCATTGATTTGTCACTCTTCATAGACACTAAGCTGGGTTCAGGTGACACTGAGCACTTTAGATCAATAAGACTAAACACAAACCATTTTGCAGTTAGCTACAATGATTGTTGAAGATAAATTAATTTTACTTTTTTTTTAAAGACAAAAACCATAAACATTTTGCTGATAAAATTGTCCTTTAATCTCCTACATCTTAAATAAAAAGAAAACAAAAAGTCAATTATTTTAATATTCCTTGCAGCAGTATACTGGAAAGCGTTAATGAGGTGACGGACCACTTGTTAACTGTATCAGTGCCAGTATCATTACCTCAAGAAAAACAAAAAAAAAAAAAAAAAAATGTATTTGAATTTTTACTTTTTTTTTATTAATGTGCCTTTAACTTTATGTTCATTTAAATATTTTATATATACACTTATTTTGTTAAAATTTGCAGGACACTCATGCTTTCATTCTCTCTGCCTGTTGAAACTCTACAGTCATATTAACTGACTTGTCAGTCTGCATAGACTCAGTGTTGTGAGCAGGTGCGCCGACTTTCTTTTTGATACCTAATTAAAACTATGTGTATATTCATATTTAATACACAGAGGGTTTAGTGCATTAAAAACATAACAAACAAACAAAAAAATCTAAGGACATTCATTTTTCAGTGAATAGTGCTTTCATTTTAGGTTCATGTGGGTTCTAGCAAACTGGAATTACAGTATATAAATGAGATGCTCATTAAAACAAGTTCCCATGTTTTAATTATGAGCTACTTGATCTTCACTGTTACATATTTCAGTTTAGAAATACCATGACTGACTGAATGACTGACATACAGACAGACATACATACAGTACAGAGCAAAAGTTTGGACACCCCTTCTCATTCAGCGAGTTTTCTTTCTTGTGTTCTTTCTTGTGTTCTTCAGCCCAAACGCGTCTCTTCTGCTTGTTGCCTGTCCTTAGCAGTGGTTTCCTAGCAGATCTTCTAGCATGAAGGCCTGATTCACACAGTCTCCTCTTAACAGTTGTTCTAGAGACGTGTCTGCTGCTAGAACTCTGTGTGGCAGTGACCTGCTCTCTGATCTGAGCTGCTGTTAACCTGCGATTTCTGAGGCTGGTGACTCGGATGAACTTCTCCTCCGCAGCAGAGGCGACTCTCGGTCTTCCTTTCCTGGGCCGGTCCACATGTCGGCCAGTTTCTTTGTAGCACTTGATGGTTTTTGTGACTGCACTTGGGGACACTTTCAAAGTTTTCCCAATTTTTGCACACTGACTGACCTTCATTTCTTAAAGTAATGATGGCCGCTCGTTTTTCTTTACTTAGCTGCTTTTTTCTTGCCATAATACAAATTCAACCTCTTTGAATGAGAAGGTGTGTCCAAACTTTTGGTCTATACTGTACATACATACATACATACATAATGCACATAAAGCCACATAACTTTCTTTCATCTTTATAAAAAAAAAACCCAACAAACAAACAACAGCAAGGAGAACAACAAAAATCCCTTCTTTAGATATCTACAGTACAGTAGGTGCGCAAAGATACAATTATAGTGGTTCTTCAATTAATGGTTCTTCTATTTGATTCTTAAATTGTATGTTTTAAACACTATTTCCAGTAATTGCTACTGAAGGCACATTTATTATTATTTTTCTGCAACTAAGTGACCTCTTTTTTAACCAGGTAAATGGGGAACATGTCTTTCATCACCTGAAATGACACCGGAACAGAAAAGGTGTATTCTTCACAAATCCCAGTTTCTCTTTCATTGAAGAAGTGACTTCAAATTGGTGTAAACACTTTATGTAAAATAGCACCACTGCCATAATGCATGAGCCAGATGCAAAAACACTGTTATACACCTATTAAGATGGTTATAATACTGGTTAAGATACATTACTTGTCTTACCTCTCATCTTCATTAGGGGAACTCATTTTCACAGGTCTGTGGTGTGTTTGCTCCAGGAATAAGCGCAGGCCTGCAATCACACAATCACACTTGATTTGCACAATCACACACACAATCACATGTTTGAACTTACAGTTTTCAAATGGCTCTACATTTAACCACGCAGTAACTTCTTTTTGTTCGTCTACTATGTAAACAAGTTGGGTAAGGAATGAGAAATTTACTCAAATTTATTTAAACTCTTTTCTAGAGAGTTCTTAGCTGATCTGTTATTCTTGCCACTTGTCCCATTTTCCAGGACTGTCCTTTTTTTACCTATCTGTCCTGAAAAATGGGATGTTGGGATAACATTGGAAAATAGGGTAAAATGATGTTGGGATAACATTGCATGAATGACCTCAAAACAACATTGCAGATGTAACCTCAAAAGACGAGAATATCAAGCCTTATTTAGAGCATTTATGCTCACCACATACATTTACATTTGTAGAGTTCATCAGACCTTATCTAGAGTGACTGTAGTCAAATATCATTTTGCCAAAAATAACGTCAGTTTTCAAAAACAATACCAGTGATGGACCAAAGTGTTTAGTTTGTCAATTTCAAATGTTTTGACAGCCAAAAATGTATTTTATGTAATCACCACTGTTCCCAATAAAAGGATTTAATACCAATATTTATCAATAAAGGTTTGTTTACCAGTCAGATTTGTGAAACATTATTAGTCAGGATATAATTAAATATGCAATTAACAGGGTCTTTGACCTAATCAACAATTGGCAACACAGAATAGGCCAATGATAATATAAAAAATGTCTGTGCTCAAATGTAAGCCTTGTCAGAGTGTTTTAACGGAGAGTCTTCAGACTTTAAACTGCGTATTTGGGTTTACGGATATGTCAGACAGAACGAACGTTATCATCACTTTTATAATGTGTATATTTTACCACTACAAGAATATTGGAATGATGTCGCAAAAATGTTTCTCAAAATAAGCGTTTTTATTTTCCACACACACAGAACCAAAAACAACCATTAAAACATGTGATCATGTGTGTCTGTCCTATTTCTTTGCATGTGTGACCACTTCCTCTTTTTAAAATGTTTGTATAGTTGTATAGTTCAAATGAAATAAAATTAATTCATCATGTTGCCTAGGTTGTGCTGAAAAAAAAAAAAGAATATTACTCTATACCACACAATCCTGAGACCTATATATGTTTATAAAAAAAAATAAATATACAGTAAAACAAATAATGGCTAATGCTTTAAAGTTTTAAGGGCTTCAACAAGTTTTGACAGTAATGCTTTTTACACTGTAAAAAAGGATTGTAAGGCTTTGTAAATGAAAGAAATTACAAATAATAATTTACTTAAAGTGAAAACTTTAAAGTATTAAGTAAAATCTATATATTTACTTAATTTAGACTTGCAAATATTAAACATTCAACAGTCAAGTAAATGTTACTTATGATTCTTTGACAAATCTAAACGAATGAATCGAGTACTTATATACCTTTAAAAAATCAAGTAGAATTTAAGCTGACTCTAGGTGATCTGCGCATGCGCGACAAAGAAGCTCAGCCGCGAGGATCACCTGCTCAAAAGTGCTTCTCCAGTTTCTTCGACAGGTAAGTAATAGTTGAAAATGCATAATATCTTGGAGTTGTTGACTCAGTGTATTTGGTAATTGTGTTTATCCTGAGCAATTGAGTTGTCATCGCTTAATTCTGTATTTTTTCTCCATATTTTTTTGCCGCGCGCTTTTAACCCTCAGACTTCATCGAGATTTGAATGAAATACATTAAGAAAAACTACGTTTTCCTCATCATTTCATGTCAATATCGCATGCCCCCATGTTAATGTTTTTTTTTCAGTGACCTTATCAAAATCCTTTTCTTCAAAATATAGTGTAAAACACACAGATTGTCATGTTTAGCCTTGTTTGTTTCATCATTAGATGAGTGAAAGTATTTTGAATGTATTTGTAAATATTTTTTTCCAGACTATTAATTACTACTTTTTATGTTTTCTATATTGCAGAATATATTCCTTATGTGGATCCTGTCAGCCGTATTATCTTTGCTACAGAGCGCTTGGCCAAGGACTTGCTGAATGTACTTAAAAGACAGGATTTATTTGTAAAAGCAGTATGTTAATATTTAGTCTAATACTTGCTTTAGTTAAGATTCTGTCCAGTTTTTGTATAGACACGTAAGTTAAGATGGCTTGATAAAGCAAAAGTTTTATAATCAAAAATGTCATTGCACTTTACTGCTGCTTGAGCTGTTAAAATATTAAGCTTTGATCTTGTTTATATATGGGCATGTTAATTCCTGCAAATAAAAACTTTAATAAGTGTGCGATCAAGAGTTATTTATTGTCACAGTACTATTTTGTCATATTGTAACAGTGATTTCATTTTATTTATTTAAAATAAATAACATTGACTGAATAAAATGTGTAAAATTTACTTAAAATAGAAAATAGTTTGACTTAATTATATCAGTTAATCACATCAGATCAGTAAGTAAATACTACTTAACATGATTTAAAGAGGCCATGTGATATGTAATTATTTATTTGTTAGTTTTACTCAACTTCCTTAAGTAAATTTTTACTCATTTTCACAAGTGTAAAATTGACTTGAAAAACCTGAGTGCAAAAACTTGCAAAAATTTTTTTTGGGAAATTTTACTTGTTATTTTTTTCAGTGTAGGGCGCCACTTACTGGTTGAAGGATTATATTTCTTTAAGAAAAATTACATTTCCGTTTGTTCAGGGTGACTATAAGCCCAGCAGGATTTAGATCAGATAATTCATTCGTTTAGTTCACCATCAGCACCAACAAACAAACAAACGGACAAAAACAGCCTGACAAATGCGGCTGAATATTCCAGTATTCTTTACACTATTGCACGAGCAGCTCAAGAACACGACGTCATTTTATTTGACACTTGGAGTTCCCCTTCCTACAGCTCCCTGAACACGGAAACATTTTATTTATACTCCTTTATATATATTTTTATTTATTTTTATTTAAGTGAACAAATGTAGTCGGCTTCACCATCAGGGGCAATATCATTATTATCTAGACAAATATTTCTCACTCATAGACACTTCCATACATTTTCTCTTCTTTTTGTGAAGTTGCTTTGAGACAATGATCATTGTTAAAAGCGCTACGAAACAAAACATGATCATGTAGCAGAGAGTGGAGTCATAAATCATCAGTAAAATGTCAGCGGACTTACAGTATGAAACTGAAGACACTTACTGTATGCGTGTGTGTGTGTGTGTGTGTGTGTCTTCTGTTCGAAGTCACCGCAACGAACAAACAAGCTTTTGAGGATTTGATGTGAGTTTCAGTTCAGGTCGCACAAAGCGGCAGTAACACGTCATACCTCACTGTTTATAACCCACTGAAGTAATTACATGACTTTACTTTATTGTATATGACAGAAATTACTTGCTCCAGAACTCATTTATGTCACTTTCACTGTAACTGGAGAATTATTATTTTTTCTTTAATTTGTAAATATATTCACAACTACAGATCAGTTTTTTTTTTGTTTTTTTTTTTTGGAAATCTCAAGTAGTAACACCACAAATTGTAGAAAAGTTCTAGACAAGTTGTAGATGGTTGGTGTCTAGGCTACTTGTGCAAACCATATTTAAAAAAAAATATTATGTACAACAATAAAAGAGGGAAAATCGTAGAATGAATTCCTCTCTACTTTCACTAAACATGTTTCCTAAAAGCAGTTTCTGTTTATTGATTCGGGATGATTGGCATTTCTTTTTTTTTTTTTATCTGGTAAACGTACAGTGGTCTTTCCCTCATGTTAATTCGCCCATAAGAACCCATGGCGACACTGGTATCACATGCCCTTTAAATGCTCTGGAAAGATCCTTATTCGGCTTCATCCTTGACTTTCACCCACTTTAAGTCCCTGAGTGACATCTAATGAGCATCATGTTTCAGTCATGTGATAATCTGTGAATTTGTGTCCTTGTGGCACAAACTTGTGTATTTTGGAGCACATGTACTGAACACATGTATAGGAAAAAACTATTTCGGTTACTGAAAGTATGTTTCATACGGTCAACTCAAATGTTTTAATAACATCTCTTGTTCTGACTGAATCTCTTGAACAAAATGATATAAAACAAATGAAGAAAATGTCACTGCGACACTTGTCACAAAAAGCATTTAACCCTAAAATTGTGAGGGAAAATGCCAGGTGACATATTTCAAAATGTGCTTAAATGTAGTATACTTTGTTTCCGGCTCTATCCCCCATCATTTCATTTAAAGGAGAAATGGGCCTGAATTCTGGGACTGTTAAACTAGCATCTTACCCCATGGTCTTCATGTTATCATAGGCGAGGTTATAAAAAAAATTATATATACAGTATATAGAATATTTCTCTGATTTCAGAGAAAATATTTGTCATGAATTAATTTTATCCCAAACTGGATTTTTAAAATAGTATGTATATATGTACAGTATGTATGTATGTATGTATGTATGTATGTACAGTATGTATGTATGTATGTATTATTATTATTATTATTATTATATATTTTTTGTTGATTTGCAGAATTCCGCTACAATGATGTTCAAAAGTATTACCCATCTCATGTAGTCTCCTTCATTAGCTCAAGTTCAAGTTCAAGTAGGCTTTTATTGTCATTCCAACCATATACAGTTAGTACACAGTGAAACGAAACAACGTTCCTCCAGGACCAGGGTGCTACATACATGTAACAACATAAATGTACAACACAAATTTTACATTTTTAAGTTACTCGCAGAATTCTAGATTATTACAGTATCTAGTAAAATTATTTATTCTTTCAATCCAACTATCTAAGCCGGCAATACTAGCTGATGGTTGGACACACTGACTTATGACTTCACGTCCCTGTGTTCGTTGCTGACGCAACTTCACACACTCATTTACACACCACAATCAATTTGGAAACATCAATCAAATAGCACTCATATCTTTGGACTCCATGCACAAGATCTGACTTTGAAGGCACAATCTGACTGTGATAAACACTGAGCCACCATGTTCTAGAAAGTGACTATACAAATTGGAAATACAGTAAAAACCAGAACTTTGACTATGCCATTTCTCATAATCATCTCATAATCATAATCTAGAATCTAGACATCTATTCATAATGCACCCCAATTGACACATCTGGAAGTCACTGCAGCCCTCAGACATCCAGAAGGTTTAACCTTTACAACACTCCACTTATATCGTGTAAATTTCAAATCTTTGCCAGTGTTTGGGCTAATACATTTTTACTCAGTTAAATTGAGCACAAACTGGTGTTTCATAATATTGTTTATGTTCATATGTCAGAATCATGTGCAACTCCTTTCTGCCAGTAAACATAGAAGAAAATACAATTTAAAACCCAAGCAGAAAAATTGTGAAATGCAGGATAATTAAGCTAGCCACATGTTTTGAACATTGTTCTGAGTGTGTGAAAGGCTTGGGATTGGGTCCATAACAAAACAGCTAAATTACTTTATAACACTATATATAAAACATGACCTGAAACATACAGTATTACAATAACAGGGCCCAAGCTGTGTAACATTATACTCATACATATATATGAGTAATGCAAAGTTAGAAGTATAAGTAACATTTAATAAATAAATAAAAAAAGATCTTATTCTTATATCTTTATAGACAAATGTTATAACAGTTTCTGTCCTTCAGAGATCTTTAGATATATGCAGTATGTACACTGATTCCTCATGCTCCCTAAACCACTCACACACAATTTTCCAATGAATCGTCATCCTGGAATATACCCGTGCCATCAGGGCAGAAAAATATTAATTGATGGAAAAACCTGGTCCTTCAGTGCCAATATTTTGGGCACATGATGCTGCTGAGCCCTGGCCTGAGCAACCCCAGGTCATAACACTGCTTGTACGGTAGACACACGCCATGGTGTGAATCACTTCATCTGTCTCACTTCTTACCCGGATGCACCTACTGTACCACTCTGGAAAAGTTACGTCTAAATTTAACAGGACCACCAGATCACATGACCTTTTTCCACGAACATACAAAAATAACAGGAACAGGAAACTCATGTGTTTTGAACCCAGACACGCAGAACAGAGCAGAGCTACGCAACACAACAAAACAGGGAATTTATCATTCACTCTGATTCGGAAGAAAAGCAGTTTGTGTTGTTCATCTCATTAGAAATACAGTTTAATGTAAAAGTTTGTAATGTTTATCTGTAACTTGTTATAGGAAATGTGCTTTATTACCTGCCACATTTTACAAAAAAAAAAAAAAAAAAAAAGAAAATCCATCAAAATTCTCTTTTAACACTCATTTTAATGGCTCGTTGTCACTGGATTGGTTTCTTGATCACTTATAAGCACTCAAAAAAGGAATCGAAACCTAATTAGCAAATTATATATTTATTTACCCATCTTTAATCATTAGTGTTAGATAATAATATGAAACATCATGTCAGAGATCAGAGACAGGACTCAGTGTTACACAGTTGCAATACGGAAGAGTTTAAAACTAAAATAATGTTCTCTTTCTACATTTCCGGTTTCTGCTGTCAGAAAAGCTAAACATTAGTTTATTAAAATAGTTTTTACAAAAATCTGTAAAGAAAGAGATTAGAAACAACCACAGAGCGAGCGAGTGAGGGCAGTC
Source organism: Clarias magur (assembly GCA_013621035.1). NCBI lineage: Eukaryota > Metazoa > Chordata > Actinopteri > Siluriformes > Clariidae > Clarias > Clarias magur. The sequence continues at coordinate 415,080 of QNUK01000316.1, read as the reverse complement.
GTGGCTCAGTCAGTTAAGGCTGTAGGTTACTGGGTTACTGATCGAAGGGTCTGGGGTTCGAGCCCAAGCACCGCCAAGTCGCCGCTGTTGAACTCCTGAGCAAGGGCCGTCACATGTCACATGTCACAAGTAATCGAACCATCATCGAAGGATGCGGCAAAGAAATCTCATATTTTAGACTCTACTGCCCCCTGTTGGAGTTTTAGTCATGCATAAGTTTGTGTAGCTCATTATTGCACCTTATTATCTGCAATAATGAACAAACTCACAGTCACTGGTCGCACGACGAGTGTAAACTCACAATTGAACACAAATACAGTTAATGCTAGAAAAGATGTGCTCTTAGTGATCACCTATTTTTATTCAGTCTTTGTGAACAAGCCTTTGTTATGGAGTTTCCTGGACACGTCTCTAAAGATTAACTTCAGCAGCACCGACAAATACAGTATGAGGTTACAGTCTTATGACTTGATGATAACATGTGATAATAGAAGTGTTCCTGTTGTAGATAGTCAGTGTACTGGAACTCTTCATATTCTCTGTCTGAAAGCTTATTGTTTTTATGACAATGAACCATGTAGTGTACGGTAAAGTTAAAGATAAGATAAAGAGAGTTTACTGTCACTGTAATGATGCAACAACATTTGGTAGCTGTTAGACACCAGCAGCAGCAATAATAATAATAATAATAAATAAATAATAATAATAATAATAATAACAAAAAACACAAAATACACTGAAGAGTTGATAGTAAATACCTGACTATCAGGCATAGTGTTTATTTAACTCTTCACCCAAATAAACAAATCAAGTCAACAAATCAAAGATAAAAAAAAAAAAAATAGATAGACTGTATATACACACAAATCAACTCACAATAACAGTTCAGATGTTGTGACTTTTACACCGGGTCAGGGCTGGAGATTCAGAGTCTGTAAGATAATTGGACAAAATTGTCAGACAGCCACATGATGTACTGTATTCATACAGAACGTCACATCCATACCGCCTGCACACACCTCATGAAAACTCATTTTTACTGCAATGACTTACGAAACAGTATCAGCTTACATAAAATATGATGATGATGATGATAAAATTCAAGGACATTTTCTTTAAAAAACGATATCAATTACGTAAAAGTCAAAACAGTAATGTAAAAGATTGTGATGTTTTAATTGTAACTATACCAAAACACTGGATGGTGTATTTTCTTTTCTGGTTCACAGAATGATTTGTGCGTTTAATTGCCACTGGAGCTTTATTTAAATGTTCATTACTTTCATTTCATTTGCTAGTAGAATTTGTTTTCTGGGAGCTGGTGGTGTCGGTGTGTCCAGGCGCTATAGAGCTACAGTATGAAGTTTCTCTCCATACCCGTCCCCACATCACTATCACTCATTCCGTGTCACTAATAATAACACTGTGCTGGTGTTACAACTTTTAAAGGCTAAGTGGGAATGTTGACACCGTCAACATTATTAGGCCAGAGAGTGTCCTCAACTTATTGTCATTTCTACATATATTTTCATACTCCAAATTTGAATACTAATGGGATTCACGCATTCTCAGGTGACATATTTATGTAATGACGGAGTTTTAATGTCTTAATGTGGTGCTAGAGTAAGAAGTCTGCATGGCTCAAGCAGGATATGAGGTTAATTCAGGACAACGCTCCATCACCTGCATCCAAGTACTCTATCGCAAAGGCCTCGCCAACGGCATTGAGACCCTGCTAGACTCCATGGATGAAAGGCTCATAACAGTTACTGAAAAGAAGTGCTCTTGCTTAAAATGACCTCTCCCACTAAAAAGCACACACTCACTGTTCCACTGTTAAACATGCAGGTTGGAGGTTTATTAATATTTTCAGCTGAATGAGAGAAGCGCCCTCGATCAACCATCAAATGAATCTACAGAAATACACCTTGCCTGATAATTGTGCATGCAGTGTATATACAGTATAAAGGTTGTAGAAGGTCATATTTAATTTACCGTTCGTGCTGTGAGTGGTCATGAACATTTGACCTCACTTGCTGAGGGTTCAGAAGACACAAAGCACTTTTTTTTTCTTTTTCTTTTTTTTTTTTTTTTAAATCTCTTCATGCCGGATAATGACTTGGAGGTCATTCAATATCAAGCATGACATTCCATAACATACAGTGTTAAGAGTTCACACATTTTATGGATATAATTTTGGTATTAATAGCAACCATGCTATTATATCTTATACCGTAAGCTGGGAGATTATTATTAGTTAAAAAGACTTCCCATTATACACACTAGTTATATCTGGTGTAAGAATGAATATATCAGTAACTCACGCTAATGTCTCCAGTGTGGACTTTTCATCCTGCTTTATATCAGACAGCAGCTTCACCCCCTGTTCTCCTAAATCATTACCGCGCAGATCGAGCTCTCTCAGGTGTGACTTGGTGCTCAGAGCTTCAGCAAGAGCGACACAGCCTTCTTCTGTAATGCTGCAGTTACGCAACCTGCAGGGGGAAAAGACATTTGACTTTGCTGCAGTATTAACGGAAAAACAGAAAGACACACTGTGGGTGTCAGCATTTCATTCTGAGATGTCAGTTCCTCCCATAGAGTATATGATCGCTGAGTGTTTTATTTGTCAAATGCCACAGCAATTGACTTATTTTTTCGGCCTAACAGGTACAATAAGCAGGATCTTTGGAGATAATACAAAAACGTCATGAATGTCGTTTGTATTATGGGGTAGCCCATGCGTACAGGGTTTATCTTCAGTAGTCAATCACCCAAGACTAACAGAAGTTCATTTCCCCAGAGTTTGACACATTACTAGCCTTTTCTCTACTTTTTTAGCAAACACCTATTACACCTATTGCTCACATTCTGGATTTGGTTACCATAATTGACAAATGAAGGTCTTACCTAAGGACTTCCAGTGTACAGTCTGGACTCTCCAATCCAGCACAAAGCTGTATGACTCCTGAATCCTTCAGTTTATTATCACTTAGGTCTAGCTCTTTCACACACCGAGAGCCTGAGCTGATAACCTTTGCCAGAACTTTACCACTTTTCTTTGTGAGATTACAACCACACAACCTGTAACAAATAAAACGGCCATGGGCATCAAAAACGACTTAGATATAAAGTCACCGAACACCTGATTATACATCATACACCTTTTTATAAACTGCATGGTGTAAGACTATTATTTGGCATAATTGTTCATAAATCATGCATGTTTCTTTTCCCATTACATGTGCTGGATTCTGTAAATATAACCAACCCTTTACTGTTGACTAGTCTACAAAAATTAATAAAGAAAAGAAAAGTAAAAAAAAAAAAGACATCTTTGTGTCTGGACTAAATTAGTCTAGGAAATTTACAACCTAGTCATCCTATCATTACTGAAATATAACGAACCACAATCAGAAAAATTCAAACCGAAACTCACAGAGCCTTTCTCGATACTGAGACAACTGGGGACAAGATCTTCAAACCTTCATCTGATGCTGCAAATTTCTGCAGATTAAACTCTTCCAGCTCCTCGTCTGAGTTCAGCAGGACAAAAACCAGAGCTGACCACTGAACTGGAGAAAGTTTGACTCCATGTAATCGATTATCTTCGGTTTTACTCAAAAATGTTTGGACTTCCTGTACCAGAGACTGATCATTCAGTTCATTTAAACAATAGAACAGATTAATGGATTTGTCTAATGACGGATTCTTCCTGATCTTCTCCTTGATGTATGTGGTTATTTTCTCTTTTGTGTAAGCAGCGTTTTCCCTCAGATATCTGCGTCCTGTCTCTGTCAGTAGGTCTTGTAAGAGAACTGAATTGGACTCCAGTGAGAGACCCATAAGGAAGCGGAGGAAAAGGTCCAGGTGTCCATTCTGACTCTGTAAGGCCTTATCACCTGCTGCTTTTAGAAAATCTAACACCTTTGCCTTGCTGGTGAGGCCGAAGATTTTTTCAGTTTGTTGTTCTGAGAGATTTCCATTGACACATGAGAGAAAAGCATACACTGCAGCAAGATGCTCCTGAACACTCAGATGCACAAAGCTGTACACCTTCCCCAGATGTGAAGTGACTTCCTCAATAAAGATCCGAGTGCAAACTCCTGAGTACACCGTGGCCTCTATGACATCAATGCCACACTCAGTGATGTCCTCCTCATAGAAGATCGGGTTTCCTTTCTCCAGCTGTTCGAATGCCAGCTTTCCCAGTTTTAGTACAATGTCTGCAATCCGTTGAGACTTTATTTCAGGCTTTTTGTACTTTTGGGAGCCATGTTTAAGCTGTAGGATCAGGAAATGTGTGAACATTTGCGTCAGGGTCTTGGGAACTTCTCCAGTTCCTGCTTCACTGAACATTTCCTCAAGAACATTCGCTGTAATCCAACAGAAGACTGGCATGTGGCACATGATGTAAAGACTTCGTGATGACTTCAGGTGAGTGATGATTTTATTAGCCAGGGTCTGATCACTGATTCTTTTTCTGAAGTACTCGTCTTTCTGAGGATTATTAAACCCTCGTATCTCTGTTACTCTGTCAATATAAACAGGAGGAATCTGACTGGATGCTGCAGGTCGAGATGTTATCCAGAGGAGAGCAGATGGAAGCAGATTCCCTTTGATAAGATTTGTCAACAGTATATCTACTGAAGCTGACTCTGATAGATCTGTCAACATTTTGTTGTTTTGAAAATCGAGAGAGAAACGAGACTCATCCAGACCATCAAAGATGAACAAGATTTTGTAATGATTCAAGTTTACAGTTTGGTTTTTGGTTTCTGGGAAAAAACAATGAAGAAGCGCCAACAGACTGAGATGCTGCTTCTTTTTAAAATTTAGCTCCCTAAAGTTAAATGGGAAAATGAAATCCAAATCCTGATTTGTTTTTCCTTCGGCCCAGTCCAGAACAAACTTCTGCACAGACACTGATTTCCCGATTCCAGCAATGCCTTCTGTTAGCACGGTTCTGATGGGTTTGTCATCTCCAGATAAGCGTAGAAATATGTCATCATATCTGATGGACTCGTCTGTTCTTAGTCTCCTACATGGCTTTTCAATAATTCTGACTTCATGTTCATCACTGACGTGTCTGTTTTCACAAGATATGTTGTGAAGATCTGTGTAAATGTCATTTAGAAGTCTTGGCTTGCCATGCATAGGAATTCCTTCGCTAATTGTCCGGAGTTTATTCTGCAGTTTAGATTTTAATTCTTGCTTGCACACAGGGTCTGAATCTAAAACACAAAAAAAAAGTAATACAAAACTTTGCTTTTATTTGTGTTTTAAAATTGTAGGTAATGAAATTACATTACACTAATGATATGATTAATCAAAAACTACAAATATTCTGTATCTCACCTCTGATACAGCTCTGTTGCTCTCTGTTTTCCATCGCTCTAACACCGCATGATGTGTATTCTGGTTGCACATGCTAAAGAGAAATTCTTAATCAATAAAAAAAAAATTAACAAACAAATGATTTAACCAATGATGACAAGAGTAAAGACATATCAGGAAATATTTGCGGCATTATCTGACAGTATAGGATCTCACTGGGGATACAGGTTATAGAGTACGGTAATAAGAAAACTTTAGTTTGTCCTGCTAACCAAATCCTGTAACAGGGCTGATGGAAAAAAAACTAACCACGGTGATGATAACAAACGCAATGATTGAGACTATGCTGAGGAGCAGGTGATCTCCCCATTGTTCTCACAAGGTAATATAAGAAGAACAAATGCTTGTGACTATAACTTCTCTTCCCTGAAGGAGAGTCGCGAGGTACAGATATTGTATGGGATATCATGCACTCTTGTGTCCTGACACTTTTATTCACACCGGAAAAGAATGCTTGACCTTACTATGGGACACAGATGACGTCCCCTCTTAAAAAACTCATTGCCATGGGGACTCCAAGTGGCACAGTGGTAAAGTATTTGCCCTATCATCTGTAGATCGCGGGTGATGCTGTAACGTCTCGCAGCCGGAGATCTGGAGAGAGCTGACTGGCCGAGTTACAGTCCAGTCAAGTAGGTTTTTATTGTCACTTCAACCATATACAGTTTAGTACACAGTGAAACAAAACAACGTTCCTCCAGGAATAAGGTGCTACATACAACATAAATTAACTAGCCTAACTTTGAACCTAATTAGGTGGCTAGCTGAGACGAGACAGTTTGACATGACAACATAAATTAAAAACATAAATTAACATAAAACTAGCTAACGTAGAGACCCAATTAGCCAGCTATCTGGGACAAGTGTACGGGTTGGTGTGCACTGTACAATAGTTTGATAGTGCTGAAGAGTGAAGAGTGTGTTTGATGGGTGTGTCAGTGGTGGAAGCTGGGCCTTCCTTAGCCTTCTCAGGAAGAAAAGATGCTGTTGGGACTTCCTTCTGCAGAGAGCAGGCGTTGACAAAGTCCACATACGGATGGAATTCAGGCACCACTGACTTGAGGTTTGCATGGTTGAAATGCAAAATGTTGTTCATTGAGAGAGCAGTTCGAAAAGATACGTTCAGTTGGGGTTACGTGGTTCGGAGGAAACATGCGATAGTCTTCGACCCTCCTGACTGAGTGGTAGTAGAATTGGACACGACTAAATTAGCGAGAAAACCTGGTATTCCTAGGCTATGCCCTCAAAAGCAAACCTCCGAAACTTTACGATACCCTGAAAAATCGTTATGTGAAGTTGTTTTCTTATGGACACACAGCTGTTTAGTTCCAGTTCCCTTGTGGAACTGCTCTTACTTTCACTATTAAACATAACTTTTATTATTACTCTACATTTTTTATTATGCAACTTCACCAAGCATTTAAGTGATCTCAACTCATGATTTTTATGACCACGTTACTTCCGGGAAGTTGAGCATTTAGCATTTGTTAAAAAAATCTTATCTAAACAATTTCATCCCAAGGGCCGAGCTGTTCAATGGGGACAAATGCACCTCGCCTTAGGAAATCCCTCCCAAACTCTCTTCATTCTTCACAGTTTCTGTCTCCTTTTAAATAAAAATCCTAAAAGCTTGCCAGTTTACTAAAGTTTTTAGTTAATTATTTAACTTTTTTGGCCCTCTTAGCTATATCGGTTATGTAAGTACTATGAGATTGTGTCCCTATGAAAAGTGTTCTATAATTAAAATGCATACTAATACTATAACTACTACTACTACAAATAATAATAATAATAATAATAATAATAATAATAATAATAATAATAACAAAAGTACCTGGTCCTGGAAATCAGCTTTCAGCCCCATGGACGTATTTGTCATGGCATGTTTGTCTCTTAAAAAAAGATGATATTAAGCTAATGTTAAATAAGGAATAAAACAGCTTGTCATTGGTCTGGTAAATTGGATTAGTTACCAGCAAGAAACTGATTGGTCCTCAAAAATAATAAGTGACCACAATTTTAAAATACATATTAGGTGAAATTTGATTGACTGAATTTGTGTGGGATAAATATATTAAATATACTGCCTGACTTGGCTGTAACGCTGTTCCCTGATAAAGCGGGAACGAGATGCTGCGTGAAAACACTATGGAAACATCTCTTTGTTGCCCGGTTGTGAAGCCTGTGCATGCCAAAACCGCCGAATACCTTCGGCTTATAACCTCTGCCAGGCATGACGTCACCGAATAAGGTGCACCTGCAGGTTATGAATAGGAGTGAACCGGAAACATCCTCAGGTCAATTTTGTCTGAAGGACGTCCAGGCACGCCAGCAGGAACGCAGCATCTCGTTCCCGCAGCATCTCGTTCACAGGGTTACAGCCAAGTAACCCGAGATGTTCCCTTTCAAAAGCTACACTCGATGCTGCGTGAAAACGCTATGGGAACGAGAATACCAACGCCGCCGCACTGCAAGTGTCTGGAACCCCCAGGTTGTGTAGCGTGTGCGCACAAGCCAAGGAGGTCTCAGACCTAGCTCTGGGATGCTGACTAAAGGATCCACGAACCCGGAGTAGCATTGACATCCAGACTCTAAAATCTAACAAACGTGTGTGGAGAGGACCAGCCCGCTGCATCACACACCTGCTGCAGGGGAACGCCTCTTGCCAAGGCAATCGATGAGGCAATCCCCCTGGTTGAGTGAGCCCTGATTCCCAGAGGCGAAGTGTGACCACGCGCCTCATAGGCTAGGGCAATGGCATCTCTCACCCAGTGTGACAGAGTCTGTGTAGTGGCAGACCCCCATGGCAAATAAAGAACTGCTCTGACTTACGCCACGGGCTAGTGCGGTGGACGTAGATCCGAAGAGCACGTACTGGACACAGTAAGTGAAGTCTTTCCTGCTCCGGAGGACAGAAGGCCTCGAGAACAACTGGGTGCATGGTCGAGAATGGAACCTTGGGAAGTTCGGGTGAGGATGCAGAATAGCTTTAGAAGTAATAGTCATAAGAAAAACCATCTTAAGAGACAGAAGCCTGACAGGCGCTGACTCTAGTGGTTCTAAAGGGGTGTCGGCCAGGCCTTCGTGTACAATAGTTAAGTCCCATGAAGGGACCGTCGCTCTAGTGGGCGGCTTCAACCGTTTAGCTCCACGAATAAAACTGGCAACTAAATGGTGCTTGCCCACAGAAACCCCATCATTCAGAGCATGACAAGCTGAAATAGCGGCTACGTACGTTCTGAGCGTACTAGGGCATAAGCCCGAGGACAACTTTTCTTGCAGAAACTCCAGCAATGAAAAAAAACTCCAGCACTGAAACAATCTGGCAGTGAACTGGGTCTACATGTCTTGCCATGCACCAATTTTCAAATACACTCCATTTGAGGGCATAAATTCTTCTAGTGGAGGGAGCCCTGGCACTAAAAATGGTTTCAATTATGCTGGCTGAAAGCCCAGCATGTCTTAGTTGGTCCCGTTCAGGTGCCAAACGTGAAGGTTCCAGAGCTCGGGCCGGGGATGAAGTATTGTCCCCTGCATCTGAGACAGAAGATCCCTCCTCACTGGAATCACCCAGGGTGAGCCGTCGAGGAGAGATATTAGATCCGAGAACCACACTCTGGTCGGCCAATGGGGTGCTATCAATAAGAGGCGCAAGCCCTGTTGACGGACCCTTGCCAGGACTCCTGGGAGCAGAACTATAGGTGGAAATGCATAAAGGCATAATCTGGGCCACGTGTGGGCCATTGCGTCCAGACCCAGGGGAGCTGGAGGAGTCAGAGAGTAGTAAAGGGGGCATTGTGCTGCCTCTTGTGAGACAAAGAGGTCCACCTCTGCTACGTAAAATCTTTCCCAGATTTGACTGACTACTTCAGGGTGGAGTTTCCATTCCCCATGTTTTACAGCTTGTCTGGACAGCAAGTCTGCTCCTACATTCATATGCCCTGGAATGTAAATCGCCCTGAGAGACAGGAACTTGTCCTGTGCCCAAAGCAGAACCTGGTGTGCTAGCTTGTTCAAGCGGCGCGAGCACAGTCCACCCTGGCGATTTATGTACGAGACTACCGCAGTGCTGTCCACCCGCACTAGGACATGGTAGCCTCTCAACTGCTGGAGGAAGTGTTTCAGGGCCAGAAACAGAGCCATCATTTCGAGGCAATTGATGTGCCACGCGAGAAGATGATCTCTCCAGCTCCCTTGTGCTCGGCGGCCATCCAAGACCGCACCCCAGCCCGTGAGGGAAGCGTCTGTCGTTAGCATCTTGTGACGACAAGATGGACCTAGAGTGGGACCCAAAGTCAGAAACCGGGGTCTGAACCACATAGAAAGGGTATGAAGCCCCCGGCGCGTAACCCTTATTAGCCTCTGGGGGTTGGCCCTTGAATGAAACGCTCTCATGTGCAGAAGGCCCAAAGGTATCACCGTGGACGCAGCTGCCATGAGGCCTAAAGATTTCTGAAAGTGATGAACAGTGACCTTCTGGCCTAGCTTGATTTCCTTCAGGGTGTTGAGAATGGATTCGACACGAGCAGGAGACAACTGTGCCCGCATTGTGACCGAATCCCATATGACACCCAAATATGTTGTCCTCTGAATAGGAAGGGGAACGCTTTTTGTGGCGTTGAGTCTCAATCCTAAAGAATGAAGATGGGCTAGGACGACATCCCAATGTCGAAGCGCTAGCTCCTGAGACTGGGCCAGAATCAACCAGTCGTTTGTGTAATTCAAAATCGGATGCCCTGGAGTCATAAAGGAGCCAGAGCTGCATCCATGCATTTTGTATATGTGCGGGGTGACAGAGCTAGGCCAAATGGAAGGACCCAATACTGGTAAGCTTCGCCCCCAAAAGCGAACCTCAGGAACTTCCTGTGCTGTGGCAATATTTCTATATGGAAATATGCGTCCTTGAGATCGATTGTCACAAACCAATCCTCTAGTTGGTTTTGAGAAACAATCATTTTGACAGTCAACATTTTGAATCTGGATTTCCTGAGATAGCGGTTCAAGCCGCGAAGATCCAAGATCGGACGCAACCCTCCCCCTCTCTTGGGCACCAAAAAGTACCGACTGTAGTAGCCCGACTCTCTGGCTGGGAGGGGAACATGTTCTATGGCCCCTTTGCCAAGCAGAGTCTGTAACTGCTGGGCCAGCAGATGTGCTCGATCCGGTTTCACGGAAGTGGAAACCACGCCGTTGAAATGCGGAGGACGATGTGCAAACTGAATCCTGTAGCCTGTGCCTACAGTCCTTTGTACCCAAGGAGATACAACTGGCAGTAGTTTCCATGGGGGGAGGGGGGGAGGGAGGTTAGGTGTTGGGAGATGAAGTGTGGCAGGAGATGCCTGAACACCCAACTTTTCATTGTAGACCGGCGCTCCCCGAAACATCAGTGGTGGCGGGGATTGAACACCGGCCTCCCGGGAGTGCCAGGGAGGAGGCCCTGTTTTGTGATGAAAATCCAGGCGCCCCTCAGGCACGACCCTCAGGGCTTCTTCTTTGAAGAGAGGAAGCTCCTCAGATCCGTACTTTTTGAAGCAGATTTTTAAGAAGAGCGGCGAGCCCCACCCCAGTCTTTACTGGGGGGGGGGTGCGCGGCTGGTCACGCTCTCCTTCTGCACCTCACGCCTGATAGGGGCCAGACCTGGCCGGGGCCAGGTGGCCAACGGTCCCGGTTCTTGAGCACGGCGTTGAAGGAACCTCCCAAAGGCCTGTTCATATAACTTCGCCTCCCGAAACCTAGTGGCGACGGAATTAACAGCGTTGCCGAAAAGGCCGGAAGGCGAGACGGGGGCATCGAGGAGGACAGCATGATCCTTATCCTTGATGCCCGTGAGGTTCAGCCACAGATGCCTCTCCGTGGATACCATGGCAGCCATAGAACGGCCCACAGCACGGGCCATCTGCTTGGTTGCACGGAGAGACAGGTCTGTGGATTGGCGCAGCTCTGCAAACGCCCTGTGATCAATAACCCTGCCGGTGCTCAGGTCCTTCAGCAGGTCAGCCTGGTAAGCCTGCAAAAACCGCCATGGTGTGCAGTGAAGCAACAGCCTGTTTACCCACTTTACCCACCAAAGCAGATGTCAATCTGCACAGCTTGGAGGGGAGAGTAGGCTTTTTCAGGGAGGATGATGCCAGGAAAGAGATAGCCCGCAAGCGTCCTTTCTATCTGGGGCATCATCATATAACCGCATGCTTTCGCATCAATGATATTCGAATAAGTCGAAGGCACAAAAACACGCAATGAATACGGCTTGCTCCATGAAAGAGTTAATTCATCATGGATGTCACCAAAGAAGGGGAGAGAGAGACGTTGAGGCTCCTCCCCCCGGCCACCTGACAGAAACCTGTTGTTCAATCTCGAACGCTTGGGGGAATCTTGCTGCTGCGGCCAGTCGATATGCAATCGCTCTACCGAACGCGTTATAACCTCTAATAATTCCTCATAAGCTCTGTGAGCACTGGAGGAGCATTGTGAAGGAGGCTACTTCCATGGAAGCAAGAGAGGAAGATTCTTCCGTTCCTTCACAAGAGGCACCGGAGCGCGCTTACGAAGTGGAAGCTAAAACTTCCTGATCCGGCAAGAGCGAGAGAGAAATTGGAAATTCCATCTCGTGCACGTCTGCCAGATCAGCACGCGAGCCCCAGGAATGCGCCGTGGCTCGCGGTTTCTCTTTCAAGAAAGCGAGCCGCGCGTGAAGCACCTTAATAGGGAGAAGATCACAGTACTCATGGTCTCCTTGAAGCCCGGGGCAAGCGTGTTCTTCCCCCAAGCACTCGAGACAAAATTCATGAAGATCGCCCTCCGAAAGAGATCTATCGCACGGAGGCACGCATCTCTTAAGCATCTCTCCGCCATATCGGTGAGTTAATGCTGTTATTTTCCTTTTTATTTTCGCTTTCGTTATGGCTTGCACATGCACACGCAAACACAAAGCGGTCCTGAAGACAAAAAGATCTGAGGATGTTTCCGGTTCACTCCTATTTATAACCTGCAGGTGCACCTTATTCGGTGACATCATGCCTGGCAGAGGTTATAAGCCGAAGGTATTCGGTGGTTTTGGCATGCACAGGCTTCACAACCGGGCAACAAAGAGATGTTCCCATAGCGATTTCACGCAGCATCGAGTGTAGCTTTTGAAAGGGAACATCCCCTTCCTAAAAGTGATTTGTAAACTCACTTTGTTGAAGCTAACCACCTTCTTAATGGCACACTAAGCCATTTGCCATTTGAAACAAACACAGACCTTCCCTGGATCAGGACGTCTCTGCAAACTGGATGAAAGATCCAGGTGTAAACTGAGCAAAGATGCTACGAAGAGGCCAACAGCAGCTCTGAAGCAGTGGCAGGAATTTATGACAAACATTATTCCTGCGTGCATGTGACAACAATATGACAAATCCTCAACGAATGTGGCTTGTATGTTAGGGTTGCAAGACAAAAGCCACTTCTCAAGAAATGCCACATGTAGCCATGCAACCTTTTATAGCTGGGGATGTGACTGAGTTTTGCAAAAACACAGTTGTCAAATGAGACAATTTTTTTCTTTCTTTTCTTTTGGCCATAACACCAAAGGATATGTGTGGATAAAAATCTGCCACCCTCTGTCAGAAGGTTGTCAATGTGAAGAAGGTTTACCTTCCAACATGACAATGACTCAAAGCACACAGCAGAACTGACCATGTTCATGTCCAGACTTAAACCCCATTGAACATATTTGGAAGGACTTGAAGATCGCAATTCAAAAACAGTAATTGTCACATTTAACTCAACTTGAGCAGTTGAAGAGAAGAGTGGGCAAATATTGAAAAGTCTAGATGAGCAAAAGGGGTGATTCTTTTCTATACCCAGTGTGTGTGAGTGTGTGTTTGAGTGTATGTGTGTATATATATATCCTACAGTTGTGAAATTTCTACATTACGGCAGCAAAGAACAATGTGCAAACAAAGTAATGACAGTACAGTATATAAATAAAAAAGAAGAGAAAAAACAAACATTAGCAAAAATAAATATTTTTATAATATATTTATATTTAAATATAAATATATTTACACAATAAATACAAAATAAAGGGAAAAAAACAATACAATAGTTGAACTTTGAATCAAATTGCACTAGGTATTAATTGTATATACAAAAAGAAATCTTTTTTTGTAATATACTGTAATCCTTGTTCTTAAATCAGAAATAAAGTCAAATAAAGTTGCAATGAGAATTAGATTTCTTTCCCTGCAACAAAGTTGGTGCATCCAGTGACTGGTCACTTTTCACAGACACCAAACAATGTGTAGGTGGTGCTACGTTCTTCTGATTAATACACCTATCACATGCACCAGTTTGAAATTAATTAGTCAACCCAGGAAAATCACGATTGACTTATGGTGTTCATACCGTCAGAACTGTTCACAAGTCATCCCTTACCTTTCTTTATCTGTCTGTTGAAACATTATAGTTGCATTCATTGACTTGTCACTCCGCATAGACACAATGCTGGGTACGGGTGCGTGAGATCTTTCTTTCTGATATCTAATTTAAAACAATTCCTAAATAAGTAAAGTATTTTTTTTATTCGTTTTTAAAATCTTCTCAAAATCACATTATTAACTTCTTTAAGGTGTAAGCATTGTTAATGTGGTTCACTGGACATCCCTTACCTTTCTTTATCTGCCTGTTGAAACATTATAGTTGCATTCATTGACTTGTCACTCCGCATAGACACATTGCTGGGCGCAGGACACTGAGATCTTTTGTTCTGATATCTAATCCAAAAACAATATCTGGGTATTTATTGCAAAGCAAGTTTAGTGCATTAAAATATGATAAAATCTAACGACACGTTTGTTATTGAATGGAGCTTGCGTTTGATTTTCAGTGTGAGAGCTTCTGTGGATTGCAGAAAACTGGATTTACAGAGCCACACACTTATCAAAACAGTGTCAGATTTCTCAGCTTAAACAATGAGCTACTTGATCTTGGCTATGACATAATTCAGTTTAAAAATAGCACACTTACACACATACAGGTATGCATACAATTACATACGGTGGATATAAAAGGTCTGCTCACCCCTGCTAAAATGCCAGGTTTCTGTGATGTAAAAGGATTAGACCAAGATGAATTATTTCAGAACTTTTCCCACCCTTTAATATGACCTACTGTCTAACCCATACAACTCCATTAAAAAATAAAAAAAACTGAAATCCGTTCAGGAGGAAGTAAAAAAAAAAAAAACTGAAATAACAGGTTTCATAAGTGTGTACACCCTTATATACTGTAGCTGGGCATGTAGCATGTGGCTTGGTTCAGAATTAAGCAATTACATTCAAACTCATGTTAAATAGGAGTCATTAGACACCTGCCATCATTAAAATGCCTCTGATTAACCCTAAGTTAACTTTAGCTGTTCTAGTCGGCTTTTTCTGACATCTTAGGCACATCGTACAGCAAAAGCCCGGGTCCACAGAGAGCCATCACTGGTATCATCCAGGAGAAGGCTACAAAAGAATTTTCAAGGAATTCGATATACCATGGACCACAGTGAAGACAGTCATCATCAAGGGGAGAAAATATGGCGCAGCAGTGACTTTCCCAAAACTGGATGTCGCTCCAATACTGATGAAAAAATAAGAAGAAAACTGGTCAGGGAGGCTGCCAAGAGGAGGTGCAGGTATTTCCGGTGGTCCTGGCTGTGTAGTACAGTGTTGTTGTCTGATGAAAGCAAGGGTTAAACTTTTTGGCCATAATTACAAAAGGTATGCTTGGCACAAATACGACAATGCACATGATGAAAAGAACAACGTATCCACAATGAAGCATGGTTGTGGCAGCATAATGCTTTGGGCCTATTGTTCTTCAACTGGAACTGGGGCCTTAGTCATGGTGCAGGGAATTGTGAACAGTTCGAAATAGCAGTCAATTTTGGCAGAAACTTTCAGGCTTTGCTCGAAAGCTGAAGATGAGGAGGAGCTTCTCACAGGAACATCTTTCTGCATGACAATGACCCAAAGCATAAATCCAAATCAACCAAAGAAGATTAACGTTTTGGAGAAATCTGAAGAGGGATGTGCACAGTTGAAGTCAAGATGTTCTATGCTGATTCCTGATCCCAAAATACAGAGTGCTGAAATAACATTCAATGGTGCTTTGACAAAGTGTTAGTTAAGGGGTGTGCATATTTATTTAACAACATAATTTTAATTTTTTACTTTTACTGCCCACACCCAAAAATTGTTCAGTTGAGTTGTACAGGTAAAAGGTCACATTAAAGATGGACAAAAAAAGTTCTGAAATTACTGATCATTTACATCACAAAAACCTGGCATTTTAACAGTGGTGCGTACACTACATATACCGGCCATAATTCCTGAACACATAAGGAATGCACCTGAAGGCACGTAACTTTATTTGAAACAACATCATTTGTCTATGTATGTAGCTGCAGTAAGGGCTTTGCGGTTGTGCATATAATGCATTTTCCCCCCTTTTAATTAATTGGAATTTAAAGGACATGTTGCGAATGTAACTGATTGCAGTTATTGTTCTTCAAGACGCTCCAAGACAACTTCTTTGTCCACAATGGGAAACATTTCTTTCATTACATAATGTCACCGGAATTCCACTTGGGGTATTTTCCCCCATTTTTTCTTTCTTTTCATGTGATGTCAAATCAGCATGGCTGCTCACAGCGTCAGAAATAAACAAAGTAAAATGTTTTACCCCTAGATACGTTTTTCTGTGTATTAATATATGGACTTAATATTATATTAACATACAGACAAATCTGTTTGTCAAATCTAAAGCCAAGAAAATCCTCCTCATTCATCCATCCAAATCAGCTGCCCAGCTAGTTGCTAACAAAACACAGACATCAGGGCTTCCAGTTTCCCAGCTGAAACATGCCGAGGTTAGAAATGATAAAATCCTGTGTGTCGATTCTATGTTTTATCTTCTACTTTGTGCACTTTGATATTTTCATATTTGACAGTAGCGCAGGCTGCACAGGGTATTTATTGTCAGGTTAAGAATCCAGTGTTTCCCCTTAATATCTGTAAAAACATTTACGGTCTTCAAGAATGTTGAAAGATGCATTATACTGCATATGAGCATGTACTGTCCAATCTCAAATAAAGCTTTTTCAAATCATGTTAAAAAATACATTAAAATGATTCAAATGAATGGGGACAATTGTGCAGCACTAGTTAAAGCTAGACTGTATTTTCCTGCCCACACTGTGTGTAATTTATCACCACTGCCATGATCGACAAGTCAGAAGCAGAATTACTGTTATACACCTATTAAATTGGTCATAGTCCTAGTTACGACACTTCACCTGTCTTACCTCTCATATTTATCATCATCTTCATTAGGGGAGCTCATTTTCACAGGTCTGTGGTGCGTTTCCTTAAACTCTTGGAATAAATGCCGACCTGCAATCACACGACCCCATTTGATAAATAAATCATAGTAGTAAGTAAGTAGAAATCAAGATCTTCAAATGCAAAACCCTCTTCCCTTGTCTACCATGTAAACAATTAGTGTACCAATTTCTGCTACCAATTCACTCAAACCTATTGCAACTCTTGTTAAGAGAGTTCTGCTGAGGTGACCTGCTGGTGCTGCTACATGTCCACCAGATTTCCCAAGACTGTCGCGATCTTTTAAAACTATTTCTTCTGAAAATTCCCAATTTTTCTCTCTAGCTGTGAAGAAACCACATATTTCGCACACTACGGACAATTTGGGAATGCCACTTAGCCTAATCTGCGTGTCTTTGGACTGTGGGAGGAAACCAGAGTACCTGCGGGAAACCTACCAAGAACATGCAAACTCCACGCACACAGATGGGAATCAAACCCGAACCCTTCAGGTGGAATATATTAGTGCTAATACAAGGGCCACCATGCTGCCTTTTTAAAAACGAATTAGGAGTAAATACGCAGTCTGGCCTCCTGGGCTATTGAAAGAAGAAAGATCAATGTACACTGTCTGGATAGTCAGGTTAGGGTTCTGTCGTTTTAACTGAACTCAATTCAGTTTAGTTAAAATGGGCTTCACTGACATCGCCGTAATCAGCACCAGTACAAAGACTGTCAGCTAATTTTGACAGCAAATAAACAAAACAACAGTAACAGTAGATTTAGCAAAATAGGGGGATAAGAACAAAAGTATCGTTTACGGGCAGAATAAAAAGAACAGATTCCGATGTTAGCAGTGCTCATGTTGCATATAGCTAAGCCATGTTAGTATAAGCAGGGATTGTGCAATCTCTCTCTCTCTCTCACACACACACACACACACACACACACACACACACACACACACACACACACACACACACACACACACACACACACACACACACTCTATGTCTTTTTCTCGTGTGTGTGTGTGTGTGTGTGTGTGTGTGTGTGTGTGTGTGTGTGTGTGTGTGTGTGTGTGTGTGTGTGTGTGTGTGTGAGAGAGAGAGAGAGAGAGCACGGGTGTGTGAGATAATACAATGGTGGCTATAAATGTTAAGACAACATACAGTCTGCATTTTATTATAGTCGTCCCTGTGCAGGAACAAGAACACCTGTTTGCTTCAGAATACTTAAGGTTCCGGTTTGATGACTTTCAGGCTGCAGATCAAAATGATAAATTTTCTTACGTGCGCTTCCTCATTCTCCCTGAAAAGTGAACGTTTCCTACCGACACCAACACAACACCCCCTTGTAGTACCAAGAAATGAATGATTTCTGATTCTGAAGTGCACAAGTTATAAATATTACAATATTCCAATAATCTTAACGCCACATTTACAACAATCTCAAAACAATGATGTCATTTTATTTCATCCCCGCCTCCAGCTTCCTGAACACACCAATATATTATTATATTATTCACACTCATGTATGTTATTTGAATTTTAATCGGATGGGTGTAGCTGATTATTAATTAATTAATGTAGAATAATATACTGTTAAAACATTTCATTTTACACAAACCTGTCAAGAGTGGAAATGTAATGTAAGTTCTACACCATGTGTTTAAATACTAGGAAAATACAACAGAACTGTAAAAGCAATTCCAGCTACCTTTCTCTCACTCACATATTACTTTCGTTTTTATGTTTTGCAGGGGATTTTCCAGCTTTGTATGTATGTGTTTGCTGGAAAATCAGCCCTACACCCGACACACACTCACACACACACACACACACACACACACACACACACACACACACACACACACACACACACACGCACACACACGCACACACACACACACACACACACACACAGTGCGACTACAGAACACAAAACCAACAAATAACTTCATCATTCATTTTATGTTGTTTATCCGGTTAGAAAAACTGTTTCATGTAGCAGGGATTAAAGTCCAACAGTAAAATGTAGAGGATGAAACCAGAGACACTTACCTTGTGTGTTCTGCTCAGTGATCACCGCGACAGGAACAAAAACCTTTGTGTTTAGTTTCAGTTTAATAGCCTTTTGTTAGACCGTGGTGTCGTTTTGTTTATACAGTAATAACCAGCCTGAGCTTTACACAATCGTTCTGCACAACTTTGTAACAGGTTTCCCTGATCGTCCCTTAAATTACACAATTATAATTAGTATACTTAATATAGTATGATATACGTCCAAAATCATAAACAAAATCGACACATATTTTGAGATCATTTGGAGGAATAAAATAAATATAAGGCTATATAAATTAAAATGTGATGTAAATATACATCTGACATTTTATATTAATATATTAATTTAGATTCTTTATTATAATCTAATCTAATACAGTACAGACCAAAAGTTTGGACACCCCTTCTCATCCAGCGAGTTTTCTTTCTTGTGTTCTTTCTTGTGTTCTTCAGCCCAAACGCGTCTCTTCTGCTTGTTGCCTGTCCTTAGCAGTGGTTTCCTAGCAGATCTTCTAGCATGAAGGCCTGATTCACACAGTCTCCTCTTAACAGTTGTTCTAGAGATGTGTCTGCTGCTAGAACTCTGTGTGGCATTGACCTGCTCTCTGATCTGAGCTGCTGTTAACCTGCGATTTCTGAGGCTGGTGACTCGGATGAACTTCTCCTCCGCAGCAGAGGCGACTCTCGGTCTTCCTTCCCTGGGCCGGTCCGCATGTCAGCCAGTTTCTTTGTAGCGCTTGATGGTTTTTGTGACTGCACTTGGGGACACTTTCAAAGTTTTCCCAATTTTTGCACACTGACTGACCTTCATTTCTTAAAGTAACGATGGCCGCTCGTTTTTCTTTACTTAGCTGCTTTTTTTCTTGCCATAATACAAATTCAACCTCTTTGAATGAGAAGCTGTGTCCAAACTTTTGGTCTGTACTATATATATATATATATATATATATATATATATATATATATATTGTGTCCAGGGTTAGCCTCCTGGATTATCTGCCTCAAAGACTTTTATTCACTTCTCACTCACTCAGTCATCGTCTATACCACTTTATCCTGTATTCAGGGTCACGGGGGGCCTGGAGCCTATCGCAGGAGGCTTAGGGCACAAGGCAGGATACACTCTGGACAGGGTGCCAATCCATGGCAGGGCCCTTTATTCACTTCTCACACCCAGTCATGGTCTATTGGATCCGATTATATTTTGCTTTGATTACATCACTGGAATATGCCTCATGCCATCAAAACTCCATAGATATGATAACCTGCATATTTAGTACATTCAGGTCATCAGCTGACAGTATTTCAGACCTGAGCAACAGACGCAACCCCAGATCCTTACACAGACCCACTGGGCTTGTACAGGAGGCACCAGGCATGATGAACTCCCTGAAGGCCGACACAGAGAGACAACACCAAAAAAAGGAGAATAGAAATTTCAATTTACAGCGTAAATAACCCGTACTACGGTTTAACAACCATCTCCTAGTACGCTGTGGTACAAGTAAACAATTAAAATGACAAAGTGAAGGTAAAGTAATAAGTGACGGTATAGTGATGTAAAGCGTAAAAGTGATGTAATGTATGATATGTAAAGTGTCACAGTTTCCTAATTCAAATAGCATGTAAGATGCAGTAGTCCTGTTCATTTGAGCAGGAGAGGTAGCCTTAGGCATGTTACATCGGTGGAAGTGCTTCTATATTTTATTTCTTATTTTATTCCATAATATATTTCTTATTTATAATCTCTCTCTTTTTTTTTTTTAAGGTCACGGGCGGTCGTATAAGCATTTCACTGCATACTGTACAGTGTATTGACAAATTACATTTTAATTAGATTTTTTTAATTTTATTTTGTGTGGCAAACAAAATCTAATCTTTTAGACTCTACTGCCCCCTGTTGGAGTTGCTCATTATGGCACCTCATTATCTGCTAGACTGATCAAACTCACAGTCATTGGTCTCACTTCTAGTGTAAAGTTACAATTAAATACAAATACAGTTAATTTCACAAAGACGTGCTCTTAATGATCACCTATCAATTTATATATTTTATTCAGTCGGGAAAAAAAAAAAAACCTTTGTTACTGAGGTTCCTGGACACATTTATCAAGTTTGACCTCGGCAGGACTGACAAATATGAAGTGAACATTTAGTTGGGCGTGAAGGTGATAATATGGTGTTTCAGTGGTAGCCAGTACAATATCAGTTTACTAAAACTCTTAATGTTCTGTGCCTAAAAGCTTATTTTTGCGAAAATGGCCCATTTAGTATATTAGTGAAGAGTTGATGGAGAACAACCGGCCATCATGCGCATGAGGAACGAGAGATACGAGTGCAGGTAAAACAGATTTTATTTAACACTTCTTTATAGTACCTAAACAAACAAATTAAACACAGTTATATCAAGAACAGAAGTCAAGCAATGGGCAAAGGTCAGGTGATTTGCAGCAGACGTAACCTGGGCCAGGCAGAGTTCAGAATCCAAAGCCAGCAACTTAGAAAGCCATCAAAGAACAAAGGCTAAGTAATGTACTGGATAATAGAGCATACTGTACTTTCCTATTTTTTAGTCCTAATTACAGTTAGGAAAATAATTATTTGATCCCTTGCAGGTTTTGCAAGTTTGCCCAATTACTAAGAAATAAAGAGTCTATAGTTTTTTATCATAGATTAATTTAAAGGACATCAACCAAGAATCCAGAAAAAATCAAGATAATTGATTTGCATTTCAATTAGTAAAATTACTTATATGATTATACTTATGATTATTTTCCCAACTGTATTGGGTGGCTTAAACATTAGGGTGATAAACTTTGTGTGAAATTATATAAATAACATAAAAGACAACAATAAATTACTGATGTTTTGAACTTCCCATACCAAAGCATTTATATGGTGTATTTCTTCAGGTTAACAGAATTATCTATATGTTTTATTCTTACTAAAGCGTTATAATTTCTTGATGTTTATACATTCTTTTTTTTTTTTCTCATATTATTTTAATAATTCTTGTTCTTGATTCTTGGTTGCTAGTGGAAATTGTCTGCTGGATGAAGATTGGAGCGTTGACGTTTCTCTCCACACCAGTCCCATCTGACCATCAAACTGGTGATATTTAATTTACTGTCCATGCTGTAAGTGGACGTGTTGATGTGATGTGATGTCACTTGTTGGAAGTCAGGGTTGAGGAGACACAACGTGTTGTTTTTTGCTGACATGAGAACTTCCATCCACCATCCACCATATTGTTGAGAACTTTTGTATTTTAAAAGCTGTAAGCCAGAGATATCCATTAATTACAGTAAATATTGTGTGAAAGCCAAAAACCTAGGCATGAACAAGACTTATAATATTCAATGTTACTTTGATCTTGGATCAATCAGGCATATGTCATACCGGAATTATTGCTTTTGCAACATGGATACACCATCAGCCAACAGCACACAATTTACTTGTTTTTACCTGTTTGTGCGGTGATAATGAGGTGGAGGCCTCATATCAAGCATGACATTCCACAACATATTCAGTGGTGAATGCATTACACACTTTATGGCTACACATTTGGTATTAATCCTAGCTGCACTATTATATGTTATGGAGGAGACATATTAGATACTGGCACCAAGGGTACTAGTATAAGGGCAATACTTTTAAGCCTTTCCAAATGTGAAGATGTTTATGTAAAATATTAGAATATATTTTTAAGCATTACTAGCATTACTCACCTCAATGTCTCCAGTGTGGACTTTTCATCCTCCTTTATTTCAGACAGCGGCTTCACTCCCTTTTCTCCTAAATCATTACCGCGCAGATCGAGCTCTCTCAGGTATGACTTTGTCCTCAGAGCTTCAGCAAGAGCGACACAGCCTTCTTCTGTAATGCTGCAGTTACGCAACCTGCAGGAGAAAAAGACATTTAACTTTGTTGCAGTATTGATGCAATGATTTAACTCACTGTGGGTGTCAAAGTGTCTTTCTGAGTTTTCAGTTTCTTCTATGCATCAAGGCCAAATGTTTTATTCCTCTTGCGCCACAACTTATTTATTGGCCTCACAGGTACAACAGACTGGACACAACAAATTTAGATGCATATTTTTTCAAGATACTAAATCAAAAACTCCACTTAATAGATTTAATTTGAAGCATCCAAAATATTATCTTGCCATTTTACATTAATCTATAATAAAGTTATATATTAGTATGATTAAATTATTGGATATTAAGAACTTTAAGTTATATTAGGATTTTATCCCATATGCTGTTTCTGCAATTATAATTACTCCAAATGTGATTTATTATTAACACACTGTACATGTAATGACAGGGAGAAGATCCTGTTGAGTACTGGGTGCAGTTGAATAAAGCAATGGAGGAAGCTTTAAGGAGACTTGGAAGATGAATGAATGATCAGTGTCAAGAAGCAGGCGTGATGTTTGTGAAGTACTGCCCTCTGCTGCAGTATTCTGTGTCAAAGCCTCAGAAAAATGGACTGCACAGGAGATTCAAGAATGGCATGATTGGTTTCAGATGAAAGAGCAAATGTCGAGTGACAAGTGTCATACTGCTACAAAGCACATTACTGCTCACAATCAGACGTCTCATGAAAGCGATGGAGTGGATGTTGGCTTTCCCAAAGATCCAGTGGAATGTGGCAGAGACAGCACTGCACTCACGGTACAGAATGATGACAATTGCAAAAGAAATTTGATTAGTTTTCTTGATTGTGCTCTGTCACAAAATGTTCAAATACCATCTCACTAGTTCCAAGGCAAGTTCTATAAAGTATGCAGATCTTATGACCACTCTACTGAAACACATTGTCGAAGAAACATTTTTTGTTTTTCCTGCTACTAGTAAAATGTAGTTGGAAAAATGTCCAGCTAGTTGAGGCATTCGACAAATTGCTCTATGCACCGGTCAGTGTAAATAATGTGTTTTTAATGAAGGGGATGCTTGATACAGGCTCCATGACAAGGCAGAAAAGAGGATGTTAAGTGAGAATGTATTGCCAACACTGCTTCAACAGAAAGTCATCTTAGTTGTACGCAAGGGTAAAGTTCTAAAGTTACAAGTATGTCTGAAGTTGAATTGAAAATTTATGGGGAGAGCTGACAAGTACCTATTCTCATTGTACCTGGCCAACGGAATGATGTAATCATTGGCACGAATGTGATCAAATTCCTTGCACATCACAAGACTCGATATGAGCAGTTTCTAGATGTCATGGCCAACACATGTTGATGGAAAAGCTTTGACGTCCCAGACAAGGTAAGAACAAATCACTTTCAAGAGAAATCGCAAATTGTCAGATGTATTTCCATGTGTTGCTGTGGAGGATTTTGAACTTTTGCAAGGGCTGAGCCAAGCTAAAGTGTTCGGCTAATAGATGAGTGTCCACTCAGACTCTCTTATCCTAAAATACCACCTGTACACTACCAAAAGCTATGGCAGTGCTAAGCTATGGTTTTTGTCCCAGATAGAAAAACAAGGGGAAAAAAACATGGCAGTTCGGATGGTTAAATTCGAGAGATGCGCATCCATTTTCTTATTGGTATGATTGCTCATCTGCCTTAAACAGAAACGACGAGAAATATGCGGCAGTCACGACTCCTGTAGGGCTGCATGAGTACAATAGGATGTCACAGGGACTATGTAACAGCCCAGCATGATGGTAGACATATTTGGCGACTTGAAGATCATTGAGTTATCTTAACGTATTGGTGTTTGCTCCAATTGAGCAAGAAGCGTTGAAAAGACGCTGAAAAGACATTGCAAACACTGTTTCTATTCAGGAAATGAGACAAACTTAAGATTATGGATGGAATACTGTACAGAGTCGCAAAAAAAAATCCAGACAGTAATCACATGGGGTTTCAATTGATCCTACCTACTAATCTCAAGGACCAAGCTTTGAGGGGTGTACATGACCTGGTGGATTATTAATGGCAAGTGAGAACCATCCATCGAGCCTGCCAATGTTTCTTTTGGTCAGGAATGCGGAAGGATATTTGCGAATACTTCAAGCACTGTGAAAGATGGCCAAGTCCTCTGAACCACCTGCTAGGGCCCCGCTTGAAAGTATTGAGACTTCTATACCCATGGAGCTGGTATGTCTAGATGTCTACATTGCAAAGGATGGGAAAGAACGCTCTGTTGATGTGCTTGTCATGACAAACCATTTCACAAAGTTGGCTCATGCCTTCTCTTGCATAAATCAGTCAGCAAAACAAGTTTAGTTTTTTTTTTCTTCTTGGTTATCTTGTGTGTACAGATTCACAAGCTACATCCACGCAGACTAGGGAGCCAATTTTAAAATCAGACCAGAACAATTACAAACATTGACAAACAAAAAACCTTTGCTTAGAACACTACAAGCCATGAGACAACAGGGTGTGTTCCCTTTCAACTTATGTTCAGTTGTGTACCAAGATTTCCCAAGGACGTTATGTTCAAACAGGTGCTACATAACCCTGTAGTTGTTGATCATGGTACTTACCTGAAGTTGTTAATGTCATACTCCCATTAGGCAGATTAGATTACATAGTGATATTTTGACAGTTCTTGACATTCAGGGTGTCCGAACATGGGCATGTAAAGTTGTCAAGAAAGTGAACAGATGAATTAAGTGAATGAGTAAGAAGTCCTTTTATCTGAAAGGACCAAACTGTGGTGTACAAGGCTTCATATTGTTTCAAGATGATCTTGGGTTTGGATTAGTCCAAGTACTTAAGAAACAGATACGTCTTGAGTCTGTGTTTATAGCCAAAGACTCAGCTGTATGGACATCTAGTTAAAAATACTGTTAAACCTTGGGTCAGACCAAGTCAATCACAATCAAGGGTTTTACTATAGTACAAAATATGTCTGCAGTGCCATCTTTAACTGTTTTGATTTGATTAACATAATTAAAATAATTTTTTTTTTACCTGAGGATCTCCAGGTTACAGTGTGGGCTCATCAATCCAGCAGAAAGCCCTTTGACTCCCGAATCCTGCAGTTTATTATCACTGAGGTCCAGCTCTTTCATAAATGAATACTCTGAGTTCAGAGCGTTTACTAGAACTTCACTGCTTTTCTCCGTGAGATTACAACCACACAGCCTGTAACAAAATAATAAACAATAGATCTCCATAAATGTTTAGATCTAAAGTCACATAAAACCTTATTTTTTAAAACAAATTTCCATATTAAGTTCAATCATATTACTTGATTGCATTTAATATAAAACATTCATACACCTTTCTCTCATTAAGAAACAAAATAGAACCCAAATATGCAGATGATGTCACGTTTATCCTGTTAAACAGTGATGCTCTTGTTTTCAGTTTAGTAAAGGAAAAAATGACTGTGACTCATTTGAATGGTCTGTGTGAGTTATAATATATTTGTAATACAGTGGAACCTTGGATTGCAAGAATAATTGGTTCCAGAAGCATGCTTGTATATCAAAACACTCGTATATCAAAGCGAATTTCATAAGAAATAATGGAAACTCAGATGATTTGTTCCACAACCCAAAAATATTCATATCAAAATAATTAATACAAAATATAAAGTAAAAAAAAATAAAATTACCTGTACTTTACGTTTGAAAAATGCAGAGCTGACAATTCTGTGACTTATGCCTTTATTGACAACAACAGCATGAAATAGTTATAACAAAAACCTATGACACACATGCTCTCTGCTTCCCTCTCTGCGTCCTTACCATCACCATCACTACTGCAATCTAGTGGATAGGTGGGTTTATTGTTCACCTGTCCACTAGATGGCAGTATTGATGGTAATGGTAAGGATTACCATGTTCAAAAAGAGTGGAGAACAAGCAGCTGAATGCAGGAAGCAGAGAGCATGTGTATGATTACTTTTTGACACAATCACTGCAAACGAATCTGCAGTCATTGAGACCAGACCATACACACATACCCACCCTGCGTGAGCACAAACACAAAATAAAAGAGACTTTAGAGAAAAACCATTGGCTCAGTTGTCATCACGTTACTCTCTGCATCAAAACAAAAGGTGCATGCGTGCCACATGATCCTCGATGATATTTGGTACTTGTAAATCAAAACTGGCTTGTTTATCAAGACAGAATTCATTACAATATTTTGCTCATCTTGAGGAACGCTCGCAAACCGGGTTACTTGCAATCCAAGATTCCACTGTACTCTCATCATAGTGTCTTAACAAATTCATACAGTAATAAAACAAATAAAAAAAACCTACAGTGCTTTCCTGGATACCATGACAACTGGGTACAAGTGCATTAAACAGTCCTCTGATGCTGCATATTTCTGGAGATTAAACTCTTTCAGATCCTCCTCAGAGTTCATTAACAAGAAAACCACAGCTAACCACTGAACTGCAGTAAAGTTGACACCCTTTAGGCGATTATTTCCTGTTTTATTCAAAAAGACCTGAACTTCCTGTATCAGAGACAGTTCATTCAGTTCAATCAGACAATGGAACAGATTAACAGAATGGCATATTGTTGGATCACTTGCAATCTTTTTCTTGATGTGTGTAGTTATTTCGTTTTTTGTGTAAGCAGCGTTTTCCCTCAGATATCTGCGTCCTGTCTCTGTCAGTAGGTCTTGTAAGAGAACTGAATTGGACTCCAGTGAGAGACCCATAAGGAAGCGGAGGAAAAGGTCCAGGTGTCCATTCTTACTCTGTAAGGCCTTGTCTAGTGTTACCTTTAGAAGGTCTAACAGCTTTCCTTTGCTGAAAAGGCTGAAGATTTTGACAGTTTGTTGTTTTGAAACATTCCCATTGACACATGAGAGAAAAGCATACACTGCAGCAAGATGCTCCTGAACACTCAGATGCACAAAGCTGTACACCTTCCCCAGATGTGAAGTGACTTCCTCAATAAAGATCCGAGTGCAAACTCCTGAGTACACCATGGCCTCTGTGACATCAATACCACACTCAGTGATGTCCTCCTCATAGAAGATCAGGTGTCCTTTCTCCAGCTGCTGGAATGCCAGCTTTCCAAGTTTTAGTACAATGTCTGCAATCTGTTGAGACTTTATTTCATGTCTTTTGTACTTTTGGGAGCCATGTTTAAGCTGTAGGATCAGGAAATGTGTGAACATTTGCGTCAGGGTCTTGGGAACTTCTCCAGTTCCCGCTTCACTGAACATTTCCTCAAGAACATTCGCTGTAATCCAACAGAAGACTGGCATGTGGCACATAATGTAAAGACTTCGTGATGACTTCAGGTGAGTGATGATTTTATTAGCCAGGGTCTGATCACTGATTCTTTTTCTGAAGTACTCGTCTTTCTGAGGGTCATTAAACCCTCGTATCTCTGTTACTCTGTCAATATAAACAGGAGGAATCTGACTGGATGCTGCAGGTCGAGATGTTATCCAGAGGAATGCAGATGGAAGCAGATTCCTGTTGAAAAGATTTGTTAACAGTATATCTAGTGATGCTGACGCTGTAGGATCTGTCAACATTTTGCTGTTTTGGAAATCGAGAGAGAAACGAGACTCATCCAGACCATCAAAGATGAACAAGATTCTGCAGTGATGAAAGTCTGCTTTAAGCTCTTTAATTTCTGGAATCAAACAATAGAGAAGCTCCAACAAACTGAGATCGTCTCCCTTCCTAAAATTTAGCTCTCTAAAGTTGAATGGAAAAATGAAGTCCAAATCTCGATTTGCTTTTCCTTCAGCCCAGTCCAGAACAAACTTCTGCACAGACACTGTTTTCCCAATTCCAGCAATGCCTTCTGTTAGTACGGTTCTGATGGGTTTCTCATGTTCAGCTGTGGGTTTAAATATCTCATTACAACTGATGGGCTCCTCTCTTGTTTCATATTGTCTCATAAATTCCCTTTCGACACGTCTGACCTCATGTAGCTCATCGAGGTGTCTACTTCCACAATCTGACGTGATGTAGAGTTCTGTGTAAATCTCATTCAGAAGCCTTGACTTTCCATGCTTAGGTATTCCCTCATTAACTGTCCTAAATTTATTCTTCAGTATAGATTTGAGTCTTTGCTGCCACACAGGGTCCAGTCCTGAAAACATGAAGAAAGTAATATGACATTTGGCTTTATAGTGTTAATCTCTTAGACTTATTAAAAAACAATTCAGAATATTTTCTGGGTGTTAACAGAAAATAACAACGGCTAATAAGATTAATGAACAAACATTATAATCATGACTGAAAAAAAATATAGAAGTAATGTTCTGCATTTTTTAAAATCTGTACATGAATGGTATTCTGTATTTTACCTCTGGTATCATTGTGATGCTCCATCACTCTAACATTGCTTGCTGTCGAATCTGGTCTCAAATGCTAAAGAGTAATGCTCAATCAATAAATCATATACACCAATGAATGAATGAATTTATGATTAAATTAATTACATTAATCATGGCATATCAAGATATATTTGGGGTGTTATGTTAAGGGAGAACTTTTCTGACCTTAAAAAAATGTATGTTAAAATACTGTGTACCTCAGATTCCAACCTGTCTGTTATTTCCAACCGTCTTGCCCGTCTTAACATGGATAATTAATAATAATAATAATAATAATAATAATAATAATAATAATAATAATCTTTAGAGGAACAAGAGGACCCTGTGCATACTAATGCTTGGGCCTAATGGAAACACTTAAGAGGTTTTTCAGTTGCTTAACTGAAGGAATTCTTAAAGGTTAAGATTCTCTATTATTCCTTTGTATAATAGAGTGTTTTTCTGCATCATGGGGTTCTCTACTGTTTAAACAACCCTTGATAAACCCTTATATAATTCTTATATAATTCTTTTGATTGTGTAAAGCTGCTTTGCGACAATGTCAATTGTTAAAAGCGCTATACAATTCAAATTGAATTGAATTGAATTGAATAAACTCATTTTCTAAAATTGTAGATAAAAAAAAGAAAAAGACTTTTTGCTAAGCCATCTGTTTGTTTGCTTGATTGACTCTCCTGCTGATCGACCCTGATATACCTGTGGCACGGTTATATGCTAAATAACCGTTCCATATATATTCTCCTTTCATGATGTCTGGCTGGAATAAAAGTTCTTGGGTGGTCATGAGAAATCCTCACTATATATTGCACATGAACTAATAATTAAACTGAGAGAGAAAATTAGCAGCAATAAAAACTCATCTAAACTCTCAAACCACACACATTCATACCTGGCTCTGGGAATCAGCATCTGGCACCATGGACAGATATGATAAGCCATGTTCATCTCTTTAATAAAGACAATATCAAACAAACGTTAGGTAAGAAACTTCATGACACCACCAGTCAGTGGTGTGATAAAGTGAAGGTACAGTATATTTACCACCCTGGGTCTGATTGTTCCTAAAATTATTCAAAAACTGCCAAAACAAGTAAATATACAATTTAACTACCATGTAATTCCATTTACTGTGCTATGTCCTTATGCTAACCTTTTTTCACTTATTTTCCCAATATAAATCAGGATACAACCGTAGTATTAATTCTTAAATCAACGTGTGTTCATAGAACATTCCTTACCGTTCTTTCTGTTCTTGTTGAAACACTATATTCACACCCATTGACCTGCCACTCCGCATGGACACAGCACTCGGTGCAGCTGAGTCAGTCCTTTCTTTCTGATATCTAGTTAAAACAATGTACAGTACATGTGTTTACTTTCATTGTAATATTACACAGCACTACCGTATTAAAGAAATGAAGGGCCCTTACACCGATCAGTCATGACATTATGGCCACCCACCAGCTAATATTGATTTTGATATTGATTAGGTCCCCCTTCTTCCACCAAAACTGTATGGCTCCTTTCTATGGAAACCTGCATTAATCTTTTTAGCAATCTGAACTACTGCAGCTCTGTATCGGATGGGCCTACAATGTACAGCCTTCACTCCCCACACACATCGGTAAGACACCCATGGCTCTGTTGCTGGCTCATCAGTTTTCCCGTCCCTGGATCACTTGGACTGGGAACATCCCACAAGAGCTGCAGTTTTCAAATCACTACATAAATGTGTTCCTATGCAGAACTTCTTTTTTATTACTGCTTTTCAATACACATTGTCTATCTGTCAACAAGCTTTCATATTCCCTGATTAATAAAAGTTTTGGGCTGACCTGTGAGACACGAATGCACTGTTGTCTTTACTTATTCATCAGAAGTGAATCTTCGCCTTTGTAGTTCTGCTTTCAGGCGACCAAACTGGGGAAATTCTGATGGAGCGAGATCAGGACTATGGGAAGGACGCCTCCCAAACCAAGTTTTTGCAGAGTGTCGACAGTGCGGGCAGAAGTACACAGAAGTGCATCATCATACAAGATCACAATGCCCTCAGATAGTGGTCCTCTGCGTTCAATCTAAAGTTTAGGCTTCAGCTAAGGTTTAGGCTTTGTCCTTCCTATAGTTCTGATCTCGCTCCATCAGACTCTTACCCGTTTGGTGCCCTGAAAGCAGAACTACAAGGACGAACTTCAATAAGCGTCTCACTGTAATGTTAAAACTGTTGAATGTTAAAACTTTTTCCTGATAATGTTTCAATACTGGCTCTTGAGAATCCCAGAAAACTGTGAGCATTGATGAGTTTTACAGCCTGATCCTTTTTTGCTCGCACTGCAGTTACACATGAACTGATGTAACATGTTCACACCTGCACAGCAGTGACTGGGAAGAGAGTAGCTTTAACCGGAAAGCACTGATAAGATCACAGAAGTTTAAATATAACCAGAGTGTACATCATTTTTATTTAGTCATGTGTTTATCAGGTAAAACTGTTTACAGAACAGTCCTTACTTCTCTTTTTTTTCTTGTTGAAACATTATAGGTGCACCCATTGACCTGCCACTCCGCATAGACACAGCACTGGGTGCAGGTAAGTCAGGAGGTTCTTTCTGATATCTAGTTAAAACAATGCACATAGGTTTACTTGCATTATTACACAGCAGGTCTACCGTATTAAAGACAAAACTTTTTTGTACACATTATATAAACGTTATAAATTGAGCTGCATTTAAAAAATAAGTAAAATGTGTATTTGAGCCCCTACCAACAAACACTAATTCTGGCTCTCCATAACAGACTGGTTATGCGCTCATGTGGTACACAGAATCTCTATCTTCCATTCAAACCTCACCACCATGGCCAAGACCAAGGAGCTGTCAAAGGACATCAGGGACAAGATTGTTGACCCGCACAAGGCTGAAATGGGCTTCAAGATGATTGGACCAATAATCGGTCCAAGAACTGTTGGACCGATTATTGGCAAATGGAAGAAATAAAAAATAACCATCATCGGTCTGGAGCCCCGCACATGATTTCACATCATGAGATAAGAAAGATGATGAGAAAAGTGAGGGATCAGTCCAGATATACGTGGGAGGAGTTTATGAGTGATCTCGGGGCAGTTGGGACCACAATCACCAAACAAACCATTGGTAACACAATACACTGCCATGGATTGAAATCCTGCAGTGCCCACAAGGTCCCCCTCATCAAGAAGACACATGTACAGTCCCTTCTAATGAACAGACAAGGATTGGGAGGAAGTGCTGTCGCCAGATGAGACCAGAAATATTGATCTCTTTGCCATCAACTCAACCCCACATGCTTGAAGGAAGAAAAATGCTGACTTTGACTCCTATAACACCATCTCTACAGTCAAGCACGGAGGTGGAAACATCATGCTTTGGGGCTGTTCCTCTGCTAAAGGTACAGGGTGATTTGCCTCATTGAGGGGCCAATGGGTGGGGCCATGTATCGTAAAAGAGAACCTCATGTCCTCCAGACAGAACACTGAAGATGGGTCTTGATGGATCTTCTAGCATGCCAACTAAACAACAATGACCCAAAACATACTACTAAGACAACAAAGGATTGGCTCAAGAAGAAGCACATTAAGGTCATGGAGTGGCCTAGCTGAGGATTGGAATTGCCAAGTGACAGGGAGGAAACCTGAGAAGATCTGTAAGGAAGAGTGGACCAAAATGGCTTGGGGATCAAATACTCACTCACTCATCATCTATACTGCTTAATCCTGTATTCAGGGTCATGGAGGAAACCCACCAAGCATGGGGAGAACATGCAAACTCCATGCACACAGAGACGGGAATCGAGCCTGGCCAGGGACCGAACCCGGACCCTGGCAGTGCAAGGCGACAGTGCTAACCACTACACCACCGTGCCGCCCGGATCAAATACTTATTTTACTACATATATAAATAATACTTATTTAAATTACATTATATATTTGTGTGTATATATATAAGTGTTTGTGCTGTAGCCCACTGGCCTGATACTAATTCATAACATGATGCGTTTCAAGTAACATCTCTAGATTAAGCTACATAAGTGTTCAACAGGACACTTCACTTGTCTTACCCCTCATCTTCATCATCATCGTTAGGGGAACTCATTTTCACAGGCTTGTGGTGTGTGTTCTTAAATGCATGTAATCCAGGAGTAAATGCAGACCTGCAATCACACAGTCACGCCTGATAAATGAATCATAATCAAGGTAAATTGTCTTGTGCAAAACTCTTGAGCTCCTTCCAGTCCTCCAGGCTTCCTGAACTATTTAAAACCTTTACTGCCTCATAACAATAATGACTCCATGATGTTAGTTACAGGCTTTTACTCCTTTACAGGTTGGGTGGCATTTCTAACCTTTAAATCAAGTGATGCTTTTGTTCTTCCTTTTCATCATTCTCGGAAAAAAAAGCAGAACAACATCTCACTTTGCATCAGGAGAAAACACTGGTACACTAGCAGCACTCAGTGGATTACTGTTTCTCATGTGAATTCTGATTCTGAAGTTAACATCCCCCTAGAAACTGCTGCTGTGGCTCCATTATACAGTACAGACCAAAAGTTTGGACACCCCTTCTCATTCAGCGAGTTTTCTTTCTTGTGTTCTTTATTGTGTGCTTTAGCCCAAACGCGTCTCTTCTGCTTGTTGCCGGTCCTTAGCAGTGGTTTCCTAGCAGATCTTCTAGCATGAAGGCCTGATTCACACAGTCTCCTCTTAACAGTTGTTCTAGAGACGTGTCTGCTGCTAGAACTCTGTGTGGCATTGACCTGCTCTCTGATCTGAGCTGCTGTTAACCTGCGATTTCTGAGGCTGGTGACTCGGATGAACTTCTCCTCCGCAGCAGAGGCGACTCTCGGTCTTCCTTTCCTGGGCCGGTCCGCATGTGAGCCAGTTTCTTTGTAGCGCTTGATGGTTTTTGTGACTGCACTCGGGGATACTTTCAAAGTTTTCCCAGTTTTTCGGTCTGACTGACCTTCATTTCTTAAAGTAATGATGGCCGCTCGTTTTTCTTCACTTAGCTGCTTTTTTCTTGCCATAATCCAAATTCAACCTCTTTGAATGAGAAGGTGTGTCCAAACTTTACTCAATAATTAATTTATAACCAGGTCAAAATCATGACTCATTATGAGGCACCTGGAATTCCCCGAACTTCCTGAACACGGAAACATTATATTGATGTATTATTTGCATTTGGAATACCACGCTTCTGAGTTCATTAAACAAACACACACACATTGTATATATATAATATGTCATACAGTAATATGTCAAGAAAGTTTAAACAGAATCCTCCTCATCATGAACTTTACATGAAGATCACAACAAACCTACATACACAACAATAACAGAAGGAGTAAACTCCTTTTTTTTTTTTTTTTGCACACACCCTACACTCAAACAAACCCAAACAGTGTGACTACATGACACAACAAAACAACCACTTTATTATTCACTTTTGCTCACATTAAAAAGGCAGCTTTGTGTTTGTTTATCCCAACAGAATAAAAAATCTATTAGAAATACAGTTGGATGTAAACGATTGTAATGTTCATCTGTAAAATGTTGCAGGAAATATAAAATGTAGAAGACTTACCTGACGTGCCTTGCTCCCTGCCGCTGGAACAAACCTCACCTTTAGTTTAACACACACACTCACACACTCGACACGCCTCTGAGCGCTGGCGGACGGCCACATAACCAACCTTTATACATTTTCATCTCCACTTTGTCATTAATCTTTCTGATCTGATCTGATCTCTCTCTCTCTCTCGCGCGCTCTCTGTGTTTTGAGCCACTTTGTTTCAGTAGACGTTGTTCTACTGAGATCACGTGACATTTAATTAGCATAGTATTTAATGAAAACTGGTTGCACCAGAACTACTTGCTACAGGGTTATTACCACTGATTCCTTTCCATTTTAGTATCATGAATTATTTTCTTTAGTTCTCGACATCGGCAGCATGGTGGCCTGGTGGTTAGCACTGTTGACTTGCACCTCAGGGTTGTGGGTTTGATTCCTGCATGTTTGCGCATTTGTCTTGTGCTTGTTGGGTTTCCTCCCACAGGCCAATGACATGCAGATCAGTGTTCCTGAATTGCCCTGTGTACAGGATAAAGCGGTATAAATGATGAGGGAGTTCATGACATCTCAAACATGAACACTACAAAATGTGGAAAAATTCAAAGGAGTTTTGTATTTATGTACACCAGCATTTCATTTCACCATGTGATCCTAAAAAAAAAATCTTCATGCATTGTTCACAAATTCTTGCTACTTAGCTTTGTACTTTTACTTTGCTTCGCCTCCGATACAATCTAATCGACTCAGGTTTGAATGCATGACCTGAATGATTTGTCTACAAGACAACCTTGATAAAGAGAGAACGTGGAAGAGAAATAAAAAGAAAGGCATAAAACATAAAGCAACATAGGTGAACAAGATGCTAGAGAGAGAGAGAGAGATGAAGAATAATAAAAAAGAGAAATCTAAAATAAAAAAAGATCAAAAACTGTTCATTAAAATTGTTTTACCAAAATCATAAAAGGAACAGATTAGAGACAGCAGCAGTGAACAGCTTGACAGTAGCTCAGTGAAGCGGACCAGACTTTGTCCCTGCTGTAACCGCAGCACTCCACCAGATGTCACTGTGCAATGACTTGTATGACTGACATTTTAAATCAACAAAAGATGGAGAGACGTCAGGCGCTTCGTGAGGCTTCATCTGTCCATCATTAACGGGATGTAATCAATATTGCAATCAATCAATATCACAGGAGCGTATACGTCACAGCGAGCACGAGTTTGCACTGGACTAATTATCAGAGGCGGAAAGTAACGAATGACGTTTACTCGCGTTACTGTAACTGAGTAGGTTTTTTGTGTGTGTACTTCTACTTTTTAAAGTAGTTTTTAAAATCTGTAATTTTACTTTTACTTAAGTATATTTTGTTTGAAGTATTGTAATTCGCTACATTTTAAATCATATTCGCTACTGAGTAAAATATTCTGCTTTGTATAAATGCTTGGTTGCGCGCGCGTGTGTGTCTCGTGTCCTGGTCGCGCGCCGCTCCAGACTCCACTCCAGGTTTTCTGACTGTTTCCCCACATCGGCATCTACCTGACCTTCCACACGGCCGCTTCCGCCCTGAGAGTGACGTCATCAACCAGCGCCACCGTATACAAACCGGAGAGAGTCGCGGGAAAGAGGAAAGAGATTGAGATTCTGCCGTTTTGATGTTTGGTTTTGACTTTTTGCCTCCCATTGACTTTGATTATTGCTTTGGTTGGTCTTTGTATATATTTGTAGATGATTTCACTGTATGTTTGTGCACTCACCAGTAGTAGGGGCGTGGCTAACGTTTATTTTGGGAAGAGGGAATTTATTCACTGTTTTTGGTTTTGGGAGTCAGGGAAGGGACCTGGAGTTTTATTTGTGTTTTTTTTGCAGGTAATCTATCTACTAAATATAAATACCATTTAGTTTATTATTTTGGCCTGGGTCCACCCTGAATCTGTTCCTCCTCCTGTTGTGTGTGTGTGTGTGTGTGTGTGTGTGTGTGTGTGTGTGTGTTTTTTGTAACACAATACAAACCTCATTATTTCATCAGTTAATGACTGGATCTAGTTCTTTCTGCCATATACCACCATTTCCATACAGTTTATAATAGAACACTGAACCGTTCTCTTACTGTTCGGCGACACTAGACTGGGACGTGACGCCATATTTAAGTGACCACTTTGATTTTCAAGCACAAGAAAGACAACAGCTTTATTATGCAAATGGTGTTAAAAAGTTACTCAGTAAAGTTTACTCTGAGTAAATTTTTTTATGAGCTACTTTTTACTTTTACTTGAGTAGATTTTTATAATGGTAACTTTACTTGTACTTCAGTAAAATTTCACTGAAGTAACAGTACTTTTACTTGAGTAAAAAAAAAATTAGTACTCTTTCCACCTCTGCTAATTATAGGCGCACGCTTGTATAATTTACATTCATAGCATTTGGCAGACGCCCTTATCCAGTATGACTTATAGATACATTTTTATCTCATTATACATCTGAGAAGAGTTAAGAGTCTTGCTCAAGGGCCCAACAGCGGCATCTTTACTTTTATCTACTGTTGGGAGTTGTAGTCCTCATAATCTGTGTTTCCAGCCTGAGCTGTGCTCTGACAGTCTGATGCTCTTTCTGCCTTGGATCTGACACTGACTGGTGCAACTGACTAGTCTAGTAGTAAATAATTGACTAGTACAATGGAAAACAGCTGACGATAAACGTTGATGATTAATGAAGTAATAGCTCTTACAGTAAGAGAACAAAAGCCTTGTAACATTATAACCCAAGAAATATAAAAGTGCTGTTTAATTTTAATTAACATGTTAGTGTGTTTTATTGTATATATATCTTTATAAAGGGGATAACAATTACATCTAGATGTACTGACAAAAATGTGACAATGTGTCCTTCATCTTTACCCCGGGTCGGTCAGGCCTGGAGACTCAGACTCTGTAAGATAATTGGATAATATTGTCAGACATCCACATGCAATGTATCCATAAATAAAGTCACATGTCTGCTTCACCTTTTGTAAGCTTTTTACCACTTTTACCTGCTGAACATTTCTTAATGTATTGCTCACACACTCACTCATCATTTATACCACTTAATCCTGTATTCAGGGTCACGGGGGCAGAGCCTATCCCAGGAGACTTGGACATGATGCCAATCTATTGCAGAACACACACACCGGCCAATTTGGGAATACCAATTAGCCTAATCTGCATGTATTTGGATTGTGGAAGGAAACCGGAGTACCAGGAGGAAACCCACCAAGCACAGGGAGAACATGCAAACCATTCTCACAGAGATGGGAATCGAACCCGGACCCTGGAGGTGCAAGGCGGCAGTGCTAACCACTACACCACCGTGGTGCCTAGAGAAAGAATTAATCAAAAGCAAAAGAATTCAATTCAGGTTTGAATTTCCGCTTAAGTAAAACAAAAGCGATAGCAACTAAATAGTTATATAAATGTAAGCCTATGTTTAGTTAATGAACTATAACCTAAATTTAATAAATAAAGAAAAAGTACAAAGAATGTGTACATTTCAAAACTTTATTCATATACATTATAAATTTTATATCAGCAGGTGTAGTGGTTAGCGTTGTCGCCTTGCACCTCCAGATGCTGGGTTTGATGCCCGCGTCGAGTTCGCATGTTCTCCCGATGCTCTGTGTGTTTTCCCTGGGGTTTGTGAAATGAACCAAGTGTTGTGTCTAAATTGTCAGTTTGGGGGCAATGAGACACTGAATTACACGTCCAGAATCATGATAATCCATATGCAAGTGAAATGACATGTGAAGGATGTACAAAGTTCAGCCGGGTTAGGGCTCTGTCAATGTTACACTATGTGGACGTGCTTAGTGGAAAATCTCGAAATTATTTTCAAGCGATTTTCGAGTAAGTTTTCTGCAGGTGCTCGTGGGTTTCCTCCACATACCCCAGTTGTGGGTTGAGGCTGCCTGGCATTTCAAAACTGCCTGAAGTGTATGAGTGAGTGTGTGGATGAACTCATCCACCTGCATTACCATCACTGCCCACTAGCGGACACATTGCGAACCACTGTTCTAATTAATTATATAACAATAAAATGACTGGAGCTCTGATCAGGATTAAATACATGAATAACAGTACAACTGTTTAGTGTGTTAAAAAAAAGACACACACTCGCTCTTCTTCATAGATATATAGATATAGATATATTTCTTTTATTTCAGATTTGAATATTAGTCAAAAATACACGGTATGATTGAAACATATTGCACTACATCATAATGCTGAGCACGACAGGCGTCACATGTGCAGTAAATGAAATATCATTTTAAATATTAAATAACTGACAAAGTAAATATGTAAACACTAAGCTAGGTAAGATATTCTTTTTCTCTATTGCAACACTTCCGATTAAAGTGGTTCGGTAACAGTACAAAATAAAATAAAACGGGAAAAGGAGAGAGAGAGAGAGAGAGAGAGAGATTATGACTCATTTCCTTTTCCAGTTGTGGTGGAGGAACACAGTGCTCTATCCCAAAGTCTTTATTCTGTTCATCTGCTGCTTCTTGTTTTTTTTTCTTTCTTTTTTTCTGTCATTAAAAACTGGTCCGTATTATAGTTTCATGTTTTTTTTTCCATTTAAAGTTCAGAATGTTTTTTTTTAAATCTTTTTCTTTTTTTATTCCTTCACAAACTGCACCAAAGCTCAGAGGAGGAGCTTCAGATCTGCATCAAGATCACAAAGTTCCCACTCAAGCACAGAGGATTTATACAGAGAGAGAGAGCGAGAGAACAAAAGGCAAACAGAGGAAAAAGAGAGAGGAGACAAAGAGACACCGCAAAAGAAAGAACAAGAGGAAGATGGAGAACAAAAAGGAAAAAGAGAAAGAAAGAAAGAATAACTTGAAGTGGCAGAAAAAAAACGAGACAGAGTGATAGAGAGATTAAAAGTGACAAAGAGAGAAAGAAAAAGCATAGAGAGAGAGAGAGCGAGAGAGAGAGACCAATGCTGAACAAGAAAATATAACGGAGAGAAAACTGTGTAAAACGGGACAGAAACATAAATTAAAGAAAAAAACAGAAGGGAAGTGGAAAACAGTCAGAAAGAGAACAAGAGAAAAGTAAAGAGAGAAACTGAGGGATGTGGAAAGCGACAGAGTGAGAAGGGTATGAATAATTCCTCTCTCTCTCTCTGTGTGTGTGTGTGTGTGTGTGTGTGAGCTCAGACATCAGTAAGTTCCGTGTGCTGGAGTGGGAACGCGACGTTAGACGGGACGTGAGCCGATCAGCATCTCGGGGAGAAAGGAGGATCAGCTGGAGACTCGGTGAAGGATTTGAGCTCGTAGGCAGCACCACTGTCCACTTCCATTGACTTGCGAGAGAACAGAAGCCGGATGTCTCGATGGAGGTAGATCTTTCCAGATTTGGAACTCTGGAACCTGAACAGAGATGAAAAACTTGGATGATTAGTGATAATTATCACGCACAGGACATGACCTGTTTAACACAACACACAAACACACACACACACACACACACACACACACACACACACACGCGGGACAGGTGAGCTCACCTCAG
Organism: Clarias magur; assembly: GCA_013621035.1. Classification (NCBI taxonomy): domain Eukaryota; kingdom Metazoa; phylum Chordata; class Actinopteri; order Siluriformes; family Clariidae; genus Clarias; species Clarias magur. The sequence continues at coordinate 374,833 of QNUK01000316.1, read as the reverse complement.
GTGTATGAGGTAGCGCAGGGTCCGCCCCTGGTTAGGGGTGAGGGGCTTCCTGTGGTTTTGTCCGTTTGATTCGCGTTTGACGGGGACGGAGAAAGTCCTCTGCCTCAGGAATGTCTGATGGCCGGCTGGCATTTCTCTCAGATCGTACATCACCACGAACATCTTCACCACCGTCTTATTGGGGTTAAATAAGGTCTGAAACATACACGAGTCCATAATCACATAATCTAATACACATCAATAATATATACATAATAGTCTTAATGTCATACCAGTTTAGAAATAAAATAAAATATAAATATAAACACAAACATCAGGCTTAAAGAGCATGCCATGCCTGGGCTCCACCACCAGATGGTGCTGTTTAGTAATTAAAGAGGTGGAAAAAGACATTTCTGTGTTTCCTGCTCTGACACAAACATTTCCCAGCATGAGGAGTGTATGACCGAGCTGAGGAGTGGTCTTGAAGTGTGTTAGAGCAGGACACACACTCATCTGTAGCCTAGACTATGTACATACCACTTGAATGGTTCCTGATGGAGGCACTCGATAGCCCCTTTTGCCCAGAGACTCCAGGTTTATGACCCCCTGCAGAGCAACCACACAAATTCTTAACACCACCAGGACTCATGACACGATGAGCTGAAACTAATTATTTTATTAGGAGCTTAACAGTGATTAGCTAATCATAGCAGAATATGCATTTTACATGAACGCTCGTAATATAGAAGGAAAAAACAACAGCAATAACACCACGACTGCCTTAAATTGATCAAAGATGATATAATAAGTCGTGTGAAAGAGTAAGTATTGTAGCACGGTATAAATAAAAAACATATTAAATTAATTCTATAAAATGAACTAACTAAATAAAGTAAATAAATAAAGCTCAGTGCTGGATCATGTGCTATTCTCTACACTGCTGAGAAACGAGACTGTAGTTTGTTCAAGTAAAAACGTGATACACGTAATAATTACAACAAGGACTACTGATACAGTGATATATTAGCGATACACCCGACACCTTTTTTGATAACAAGGGTGTTCGGGTCAAAGCAGGACTTTTGATTAGATTGTACAGAATAACAGAAGACAGTTACGAGAGTAAAAACTCTACATTTTCTCTACATCTTTATTTCTCTATATAATCTCCTGCTACACTGACGCACGGATCCCAGTGTTTCACTAGCGCTTGGACACCATCAAGATGTAACCCGCCTCTGAGTGACTGCTGTATCTGCTGGACTGAAGCCGTCGATGAGGACACGATGCAGCGTGTGTGTGTGTGTGTGTGTGTGTGTGTGTGTGTGTGAACAGCGCCTCGAAACAACAGTTTACTGCACATGTTCACAGTGTGTGTATGTCTGTATAAACATATGTGTGTGTGTGTGTGTGTGTGTGTGTGTGTGATTATTACCATGTACGGAGACGGAGCGTTGTCATCGGACACGCTGTAGAACGAGACGTCGACCGGGAAGGTCATGTGACTCGGGCAGAACGAACCGCTAGCGCCGACTTCAGCTGTGAAACCATCGACTGTACCGAGCGGCTCCAAGCGGTAGTTCAGGACACACTCCTACACACACACACACACACACACACACACACACACACACACACACACACACACACACACATTTAAATCAATAATATTTCACAGTTGTGAGTACTACTCAACAGTGAGTCAGTGTGTGTGTGTGTGTGTGTGTGACTCAGTATCTGTGTGTGTGTGTGTGTGTGTGTATATGTGTGACTCAGTATCAGTGTGTGCGTCTGACTAAAGGTCTCTAACAACATGCTGCTGTGTGACTTGTGTTGTGTGTGTGTGTGTGTGTGTGTGTGTGTGTGTGTGTGTACCTCGAAGTTTCCCAGAAGGCTGAGACTGGCAGGAGGGGCGCTGGCGCTCAGGAGCTGCTGAGGTTCTTCTGAGTCTTCAGTTCGTTTCAAATACACTCTACACACACACACACACACACACACACACACACACACACACACACACACACACACACACACACAGGTTAAATAAACAAGATGAGTAAATGTACTCTGCTTAAATAGTTACACTCAGTAAACTGTGTTTTTTTTTTGGTAACACACACACACACACATAGAGCAGTAGGTGGTGTAACACACAACAGATGGGGCTGATATTCAACACCGGGGCTGTAATGAGTGCATATGGAGTCCAGCTTTCCCCCTGAAAATCACTGAACCCCACACACACACACACACACACACACACACACACACACACACACACACGCTCTCCAGTCATCTCTTTCCTCTACAGCTCGTCCATGTGGGTTTTAACATCGAGAAACACAAAAGTTTACAAAGAAACTAAGATGAAAAAAAAAATGAGACACTGAACATAATGGATGTTTTTTCTAATATAAATAAATAAATAAATAAATAAATAAATCTTTCTTTGAATTAACCTTTCTGAAAAAAAAAACTTACGAAGCTATAATGAATAAAAAATTTTTTTATAAAAAAATACTATAATAAAATTTCAAAAATTAATAAAAAGAAATAAAAAGAAAATGAGAAAGAAAAAAAAGACAAAATATAAAATGAAAACAGTAAAAACATAGTAAACACTGTATATAACACACGTCTCAGTGTCAACTTTAAACAGAGCGGTGTGTCGAGTCTGCAGCATCACACACAAGCAGAGTCGCGGCTCCCAGACGAGGGGTAACCAAGCACTACATGATGGGGTGAATACTTATTGAAATGGGATACCACAAACACACACACACACACACACACACACACACACACACACACACACACACACACACACACACGCACACGCACACGCACACGCACACACCACAGCACACACACACACACACACGCACGCACGCACACACGCACGCACGCACACACCTCTTAGTGGAGGCCCAGGGTGCTCCTTTACACTGAATCAGAGACGTGTCCAAGTCAAAATACCCCGTCTGACTCCTCCTCTGAGGAACCTGAACAAGACAGGAGAGACACAACATATATAAATACTGTGCAAAAGTCTTGACCCCCCCTTTGTTCCAAAGAGCCAGACATTCTTGTCTTGTTTAATTGTTGTATTGTTTTCGCAGTCTTGAGGAACAGGCTACTCCAGGCTTCCTGAAGAACTCTCATCGTCAGTCCAGTCCCTGTACCTGTTTTTTTGTTTTTGTTTGTTTGTTAAGCCACACAGTGACCTATGAACCATTCAGGCGTAAAAACATCTAATTTACGACGTGAACCAGTGAGGAACACAGGCATTAATTACAGATGATCAGGCCAGTGATCTTATAGAGGTGTATATATAATTTTTATAATAAACAATTTATATTCTTTTTACGTTATTGGAATATTTTATCTTTAATTTAATTGTGACGTGAAAAAAAAATGGCGATGCCGAATGCTGAGTGGCTGGAACAGACGAAAGGGGAAATTAGATTTAAAAAAAAAAAAAAATTTTATTGTATCTTTGGACACTCTGCAGTCTGTTGCAGTAAAACATTTGTTTTTGTTTGTTTCATTTAATCTACTGTACATCATTGAATTTAATTTTAATATGAAGGGCCATATGAATAAGAAGGGGGCCAAGACTTTTGCACAGTACTGTATGTGAAGAGTTTATATAGACATCACAGCCGCTGTGTGATTAACCCTTTTGTAGCAGCCTGGGCTGCTCAGGGGTGGGGTGCCATTACTTTTTCTTCATGGGTTTCTTGTTTCTTTAGATACACACTAGTTGGTCCGAGGAATTTACTGCAGCCAATCGTCATGTTTGGTTACTTCACCTAAGCTGCATACAATGGAGGAAATCCCACTTACCCGGGGAATAAATGACTGTAGACGGTTTTGTTGCTCGACAAGGTTAATGGAACACTTGTGTTACTACGGTTTGACTCAAATACTCAAGTGACACAATGTAGCAATAAAGTGGATTTAATATCAAAGCTGTTTATATAAAAGTAACAGATTTTTTAAAAACATGAGTCATCTGAATAAAACGTGAAATGTCTGTCTGTGATCTATAGCGTGCTCAGATGAGTGAGTAACACCGTCATAATCAGGCCTGTGTGTGTGTGTGTGTGTGTGTGTGTGTGTGTGTGTGTGTGTGTGTGTGTGTGTGTGTGTGAGAGGAGGAGGAAGTGGGTTCATTCAGCCCATCACACTCCACCAAGGCGCTACCGGCAACAGGAAAGAGTGTGTGCGCGAATCTGGACGCCATTAGAAACACACACGGGAACTGAGTCACAAACACACACTTACAAAAACAGTAGAGTGGTGTACAACTATACATTTGATAAATGACTCAATTACTACTTCACTAGGCAAGGCAATTAAAGTTTAAACTAGAATTAAATGTTTTTTATTTATTATTAGACTGTGAGGCTTTATTTTTATAAATTATAATTTTATTATTATTTTAAAAATATATATTTTTTTTCATTTCATAAATTGTCTTGATTTATAAAAAAAAAAAAACTTGACTTAAGTTCCTGACAAGAAGCTGCAAAAGGCTTACAGCAAAAAACACACATGACCTTAGTGAGGATATAATAAAAATATAGTAAAAATATTATATAATAAAAACATTTAGATAAATATTTTAGATAAAAAATAAAAATCCCATTTAAAATATTCTTATTGTATAAAATAGATTAAATACAACTTTGTAAATATATTTTATATAAATACCAACATTAATAGTTTATTATGAGTTTATTTTATTATGAAAGGATTTTATGTTATACTAGGCAAAAACAAACAAATAAAAAAACAAACATAAACCTCCCCTAAAATGCTGTTCATCTATCAGTATGTGATGAAATAAAATCTCATTTGTAGATTTTCCATAAATACAAATACGAATATTTATAATCTCACTTTTATTAACGTCATTAAGTGCGACAGTCGGCTGTGTTCTAGTATTCGAGAACCGAATGTAGTTTGGAGCAGAAATTTGCACATTTTGGTTAAAATGAATCCTTTATCAGTGCTGAACAGTGTTATCGAGGCGGATCGGAGTGTGAAGTGTTTTGTGTGTGCATGTGATTTTTTTCCCCCACTAAACCACCCATCTACCATGAGACCATCAGACTGCCCTCCAAGGTGCTCAGGAACTTTTACTCCTGCACCATAGAGAGCATCCTGACGGGAAACATCGCATCCTGGTTCGGGAACAGCACCATGCAGGACAGACGAGCCTTACAGAGGGTGGTGCGATCAGCTGAGCGCATCATCCGAACTGAGCTCCCTGACCTGCACTCTGTCTACAGCAAGCGGTGCTGGACCAAGGCCAGGAAGATCATGAAGGACCTCAGCCACCCCAGCAATGGACTGTTCTCTCTGCTGCGGTCTGGGAAGCGCTTCCGCTCCCTCAAGGCCAATACAGAGAGACTGAGAAGGAGCTTCTTCCCGCAGGCGATACGGTCTCTCAATCAAACCAACACACTGGACTAAAACACCTCTGCATTTTCTTGCACACACAGAACGGACAATTATGCCAATGCACATTGCACATATATGCACATATGCACATTTTCACACTTCAAGGACTTCCTTTCACACACCCCTCATCTCATTAAAAAACTACCTCAAGTTTTTTCACATACTATAGTCGTAATATATTACATCACATCCCACTTCTGACAAGAGCACATTCTTTCATAGAATAAAATCTTTCATACTTCAGATTTTATGTATATATATATATTTTGTAACTTTGTTGGAATCTGTTTTATAGGTTCCTTTTGTAAAAAATATTTAAGGTCACGGAGCGGTCGTATAAGCATTTCACTGCATATCGTACTGTGTATGACTGTGTATGTGACAAATAAAATTTGAATTTGAATTTGAATTTGAGACCAGTTCTCACCGGGCTGGAGAGCAGGGGCAGGCCGGTGCAGGGGTGGAACGCTCTCGTGGCCGTACCATCGATGGAGTGTCTGTTCTGCTTCTTCCAGTTACTACTGCATGGCTTCTGTGAGGGGGCGGGGCTTCGCTGTTACACAAAATACGCAGACTTAGGTTTAGAGCTACTCTGCATTTGCCCACAAATATGTGAACTTTTACAAGATGGTATATTACAAAATAATATCCGAGACAACTATTAATGCCATGGTAGTCACAAATCCATCGAAATTAAATAAATAGCAGCGATCAAAGTAATTCATGCATCACCACACTCTAAAATCTAAAATCTCTAAAATCACATTTTTTAAATGATTATATATATATTTTTTCAAATGTTTTCATTTCGGTTGGAGTGTTGCAGTTCCTCTATTATCCTACAGGTGGTGCACCTTTTTTAGATAATCGAGATTTTTACAGAATCGTAATACAAATTAAATCGGCATCTAGGTATCGTGATACTGTTGTATCGGTTGATAACTGGTGAAAAAACAGTAAACACTGTACCTGAAATTATTATTTATGGCCTATTTCTTACTTATTTTTTAAAAAACTTTTTATACATCACATCAGTTTGCTAACATGATAAACAGCTAGCAAAAAATTGGTGTCATGTGATGTGAATTGTTTGCTTGCCAATTATCATAAATTAACTGACTTGTTATGCAATTTAAATGTTTAATTCCATTTACCAGTCTTAGCCTAGCCTAACATGCTAATTAGCTTGTAACTAACTAGTCAGACAAGTAGCTAGCAGAGTAAAGCAATGAAATGACCTCAGCTTTCTTTTATAAATAACATACTTGGCAACATAATTCTATTCCATAAACGCTCACTTTGGAAACACTGACTTTTTAATAATTACATAAAAAAAAATATAAATAAATAATAATAATATATATATATATATATATATATATATATATATATATATATACACGGAAAACAATGCTACTGAAAGTAATAAGGCAAACTTTCCAAAAAGAAATTGTTTAATTAGTGTGTTTGAAAACTGCGAGCTAGTTAGCTACAGTAGTAATAGCTAGTAGTCTGTAGCCTGACGATTAGCTAGTAACGCAGTGGCATTTTGTTATCTTGTAACTTAATAAATATAAATAAAACCCTCTGTACACCAAGGAGGCATTACGTCTAGAGGAAACACTAAAGGTAAAATCAGGCACCATGTTCAAGATATGTTAGTAGCACCAGAGCAACACTCACCAAGGTGGTGTGTGCAGTGTTCTTGAGAGTCCAATCTGGGCTCGGGGAGTGATGGGTATTAAGGCTGGTGGGCGTGCTGGAGAGGGAGGACCAGGGATCTTGGTCCTCGTCCTGACCAGGTATGCTTGAATCGGGCTGGATCTGAGTTTCTATTCTTCTTCTCTGGTTTTCCTTCCCAACCTGGAGATCCTGAAGGTCCTGGAGGTGGTTGAAATCGTTGACTCCTGCCACTCCATTCAGGCTGTATGAGCTTTTAGGGCTGTTGAGGAAAGAAGTCCAGGGATCGTTTTTGGCACTGTATGCATGGCTGGTTTGTGATAGGGGTTGAGGTCTAGTGATACTAGGTTCCTTGTTCTGGGGACCAGACCGGCTCTGGTTTTCAGACAAGGCCCGTCTGTCAAGTGTCTCAGTGTGAACTCGAAGGTTTGAGCTGGTTTCGCCATTGGCTGTGTTTATAGTTCCGTTAGCGTAGCTAGCATGACTGTTGGTTTTAAGCTGGTGGTTGTGGTTCTGTGTCTGGTGTTGATTCTGATTTTGTCTATGGTTCTGGGACTGGTTTTGGTTGGGTGAGGATGTGAGTGTTGATGACTCGCGGCATTGTTTGTATTTGGCATGCAGGAGCTCTTGCGACAACTGAAGGCGCTCCTGAATCAACCGGGAGATGTCCTGGACCGCTTCAATGATCATAGAACCTTCTTTTGAATCGGCGGACAGCAGAAGCCGCCTACAGGACGTCGGTTTAGGTGAAGTCCTGGGCTCCTCCGGTTCGCTTCGGTCCACTCGAGATCGGCTCCTGGGGCTGAGTGGCGTCTGAAAGGAAGAAGTCTGGCTCCACTCTCCGTTCCTTGTCCCGTTTCGGTCACTTGTTTGGACGCTGGGAGGATCTTTGGTCTTCTTAAATGGCCCTTCATCCCCGGGAGTTGTGAATAGAGCGTCGGGAAGAAGATGAGGTGATGTGGGGTCACAGAAATTCAGCCTTTGCGCGATACGAGCGATCACTTCCTGCCTCTCCTGGAGCAGCGAACCGATCAAGGGGTTCGTTTCAGCCGAGGAAGAACGGGGACTCGGGCTGGGGTTTGAAAACATGGGATTTGTGAGCGATTTAAAATCGCGTGTCGGTGACGAAGACGGTGATGGCAATTCCGCATTCGTCTTTCCTGAGCTTTCCAAGACGCCATTGGTTCTAGAGAACAGTAGCTTTGCGGCTTTGCCAGGCAGGATGGGTGATTCGGGGCATTTCCGCTGGTTCAGGGGGCTGGTTCTGTCATGCGAGGGTAACGGGGAGCGAAGAGGTCTGCATAAAAGAGGTGAACTCTGGAGTCTGATGGGGTTTGGAGGGTCACTGATAGTCTGACCCCGACTATATGCACCTTCTAATGGCCCCTCTGGAGGATCTGGGGTACGTTTGCCAAGGAACGAGAGGTCGGAATGGATGCTGCACTTCAGCACAGGGTATTTGGGCTGGCGGGGCAACGACTGAACCCGCACCTTGAGCGCTACGCTGTGGGACACATTGGGCACTGGAAAGGAGTGCTCCGAGGGCGACTGGGCGAAATTCCAGATCAGCTCTTCATCGGCTGCACTTATTCTGAGGAAGTAAAGGAAAAAGTGGAGGTTTGATCGAAATGAAAACGATCATTAGACTCCAACATGTGCGACGTCATGTGGATTAACAAAATGTAACAATGTGATTAACAATCTGTACATACTTTGGCATTTAACAATAAAATGATAAAATAATCGGGGACTGTCCACTAGATTGTTCCACCAGTACAACCATTAACTCATTATCATTATCGACACCAAAATAACACTCGATCTACTAAACAAACATTTTAAACATGCTTACATAAGGGCTGTAATTTGATGTACAAATATATACATGAACGGAAACACACACTTTGGGGAGAGATAGAGTGTGTTACCTATAGAGAATGTTTCTGGGCACGATGCCGTGAGAGGCGCTGAGCCAGGCACTCAGCTGAGAGAAAAATACGTAGGAACGTACGGCCAACAGCAGAGTCTTCTCCTCGATAAACCGATCCCCACTCCTGAACACACACACACACACACACACACACACACACACACACACATGAGAGAGCTTTACACACAAAATGTTATATATGCATAAGAATGTTGATTATAGTGCTGAGGGTTTGGATGCGTGCAGACAGGTTTAGTGTGTGTACAGTTGGTCGAGTGTGTGTGCGCGTGTGTGTGTGTAAATGGCCAAACTGTTTGTTTAAGCATGTGTTTGCACATGTGTTCATGGTTACAGTATGTGTATGAATGGATGGATTGTAGTCTTGCTGTAAAACATAAATGTCTGTGTACGTGTGTGTGTGTGTGTGTGTGTGTGTAATATTCCCATATGCAGAATTACAGGTTTGTTTGACTGGTCAGCTGTTTAAAGCTTCACACTGTGAGCAAGTGCGTAAACATGTGCGTGTGAGACGTACTGTCTCGGGACAGGCTGTAGTGTCCATCTCTCCAGCAGCAGCGCGTCCTGTTTAATCGCCGGATCGTTCAGGTCTGTGGCCAGACCCTCGTCGCTATAGCAACAGTCGGGCAGCAGCATCACTTCGATCATGATAGGGATGTGATTTCGCCATAGCAACATGACCTCTGACCTCGTCCTCCTCGCCTGACGACACTATCAACGCACAACAAATCAACACAAGACTTTAAATGCTTCCTCAGAGGACAATACGGAGTCGTGGCAGTTTTAAACCCGGCGATATTCACCTGAGGCAGTTTGTCGCTGCATTCGTGTTTGGTGAGGACCGGTCCACCGGACTGCGCGGAGGGGCAGTGCAGGCCCTCGGTTCGACCTTTCACGGAACATTCTGGAGTCCGGCCCTCTGTGATCAGGAGCGTGAGCGACACCAGGAACTCCTCGGCATCGTACTCAAAAAACTCCTCCGCCGCTTCTGGAAACAAACACACACACGCACGTTAGAGTTCAGTCAGAGCCGCAAAATCACATCACATCACATCACATCACATCACATCACATCACATCACATCACATCACATCACATCACATCACATCACATCACATCACACACACACACTGATTGTCTTCAAATTTTCATTTGAAGATTCCTGAAACATTTCCAGAACTTCATTTTATCAATAGTTTCTAGAACTAAATGTCTTTTCTCAAAAGGTTTTGCTTTCAGAAAAGGTTCGAGAACAGAATGTTTCCTCAGAAAAAGTTCCTAAACTCCTTTATCGAATCAGACTTTTTAATTTTACTTAAAAGTTTCTTATCATTGGAAATTATTATTAGAAAGGTACCAGACGTTTTGAGTTCATCAAAAGGTTCTGGAATGTTGTGTCTTCTTGAAAGTTCTAAGAACTTTGTTTTTTAAATATATAGATAAGGTTCCAGAACTCATTAATAGGAAGGTTACAGAACTCTTATTTGTATTTTATGAAAAGAGTCTAAAATTCTGGCCTTCTTAAAAAAAATTTCAGAACTTTATATTCTTAAAAAGGTTCTAGAACCGAGTGTTCCTTCAAAACTTCCCAATCTCCATATTTCTAATAGAAAAAGTTACAAGACTCAGTTTTCCTAAATAATTCGGGAAGTCAATGTTCTTAATGATCTTAAAAGTTACGAGACTTCTTTTATTTTCTTAAAAGGTTCTGCTGCAAGTCAGTGGTTCTTCATGAGGTTCCAGAACTCTCAACGTCCTCAACAAGAGGATTCACCACTTTTCCATTTACATTAAAAGGTTCCAGGTCGCTTTGTGCCTCTGTATTTCCATAAAAGTTTCCTGAACTTTATTTCCTGGAACACAAACCTCTTTGTTTCATGAAACGCTTCTGGAACTCATTGGAAACACAGGTTTAGCGAGTGTGTAGGACACAGCTCTGAATACATGTACAGTACACACACACACACACACACACACACACACACACACACACACACACACACACACACACATTGTATTTAGTGTTTAATCCCTATCTGATTATCTATCACAAACACATACAGTAGACACACACACACACACACACACACACACACACACACACACACACACACACACACACACACACCCACAGCCCAGCTGATTTTACAGTTACAGTGAAGACAACATCTTGCCATCTGTGTGTAAGTGAACACGCTTGCACTCCTCCGGCTGTTTCAGCGCTCGTACTCGATACATGTAGGAGGAGAAAATGTGTGGAATGTGGTAAAGTAGGACGGATCAGTGAGCACCCGAGTTCACACACACACACACACACACACATGAGCTGACGGGTATCTGATGCGTTCAGTCAGGTGTGTTTCACGATACTGCGTCTCCGATGTTGTCGAACAGGAAGATGAATAAAACTTTGAGAATACAGTTCAGGTTATAATATCTGTTACGGTCTGTCGTCGTCAAGTGAAAAGTTGTGTGTTAATAATGGATTAAAACACAGGAAGGTGGCCCCCAAGGGGTGCGGTGGTAAAGCGCTCGCCCCATCATCTGGACATCGCGAGTCCCAGTCCTGGTTTTTACTGTAGTTTATACAGCTAGTTTAAATCAATTAAAATCTGTAATGGTTGATAAACTGCTGTTAGGAAGAACGAGTCGACTCTGCTTCAGCACTCCATCCTGATGTTGATTACTTTACTCCAACAGCACACGCTGACATGCTTTATTCCATATGTATTAGGAGTCTTTGTTGATTTCTGATGTCATTTCTCTGCCATAGTTTAATTTATTCCTTCTATTTTAAAAATGTTTTGCAAAGTGTGTGTGTGTGTGTGTGTGTGTGTGTGTGTCATCAGCAGATGGAGTTGTGGTCATCATTATGAAGTTCCTACACAGACTGATTCAATGTGTGTATGATCACATGACCTCATAAATTACATAACGATGGTATAATATCAATACAGTGGAACCTTGGATTACGAGCATAATTCGTTCCGGACGTGGGCGCGTGTTCCAAAACACTCGTAAACCAAATCATCATTTCCCATTAGAAATAATGAAAACTCAAATTATTTGTTCCACAGCCCCAAAAAATAAATACATAAAAATTATTAATACAATCTATAAAATGAAAATAAAACAAATTAATCTGCACTTTACCTTTAAAAAAAAAGTACAAATAAATACCGACAGATAAGTGTTTCCGTTGGTGCACGCAGGCGCTGTGTGTGTGTATGTGTGTGTGTGTGTGTGTGTGTGTGTGTGTGTGTGTGTGTGTGTGTGTGTGTGTGTGTGTGTGCGTGCGTGTGTGGAAATAACCCCTTCCCTCAGCTCGTTTTACACAGTAACACTCCTCCTCCCTTTCAATTGAATGTAATTTTATTTATTTATTTTTACTTTACTTCTATTTCTGAAACATTATCACCAATGTAGGAAATTTCTGTGATACTAACGATTAGACATGACTCATTTGAATCCAAGCGATTTTTATCCAGAACTGGACAGACTTGCCCCGAGGTGTAGCGGAGTTTAGGAATGCGGTCATGACTCCATGCTTATTATATAACATAACCTAAGCTCATCAGCGTTATAATTAAACCTGAGTTTTTGTCTTATATGGCGTGTCGACGAGCTACTGGTTACACCACATTCATGGCGTTACACAGAACAATGTCGGGTTTGAGGTGTCGATTAAGCAGAATTATGATTACACTGATGTGACACGCAGGAATGTGAATTTTTTTTTTTTTAATGACAAAACATTACAATTCGTAAAACAAGTGGGGTAACCACATAAGGAACAGTGCAAACCGTGTAGTTAATATACAATCAAAAGGATATTTCAAAAAGTGTTGGAGCAGGAACGCTGGTACTGCGTCAATCGCTCAAAAGACGAAAAAGAAGAAACGGTAATCTCTCAAAATGCGAGTATTTGTGGAAAATCTTTATAAGTTTACCTTAATGATTAAAAAAGCACGAATCCATTCTGAAGCACAAACTGACCCATCGATTCAATTAATCAAATCAACCAACAAAAAACTCAATTAAACTGCAGAACTAAACTCTCACAGCTCTAATGACATCACTGATTAATAAATTAACATGCGGCTTTTGGTGTAATGAGGCATGATGAGAGGATCGCTCATTCCGCACAGAAATTTCTGGTTGTTAGAGAGATCAGTTTTGTGGTCAGTCTGAAGCTGAACTGTCCCAGAGTCAAGTAACTAGGAATCTTGAAATCCCCCTGTCTAAAGGAGGCCCATGATGCCGAATTCCCCCTTGTTGTCATGTGTGGACGTGTAGGTGGGTCTCCAGTGTGCATGCACAAACAAACACCAGAAAAATCATTCCTTGCATTTTTTTTTCTTCCCTTTTTCCATTTTAGTATTGGTGGAAGTTTAAGCAAACCACACAGATTTCCCCCTTAATGTGACATAAGAAGAAAATCCCCCCCCTCCCCCAGGTTGTTGCTCTGATCTCTGGAGGGGCGTGGCTCGGCAGTTGCTCATTTACATAGGCGCCAAAATGACGCACTTGGAAAAGGAGTGAAATAAAGGGAGTTCGAGGTATAAAAACACATCATCTGAGCTGAAGCATTAATGTTCTGTGACCTGTGATAACTTGTGAAATAAACAGTAACATATGGGACCTTTACCAGAATTATAGTTCAGTTTAAAGAAAAACAGGAACAGAGTTATGAGCCGGTTGTCCTGGGAATTCTGAAAGAAGAATTCTATCTAAAAGACTGAAAGGTATTAAAAAAATGTATTTCATGCATATTAAATTTTACTACCTTAATTTAATTTCTTCTATGTTTCAGTGATGAAAGATGTGTATTTAGGATATGATTTACTGTATGTTATAAAACCATCCAATCTATTTTGGAGATGTTTTTGGCACCTCACCCCAGTCTCACACACACACACTCACATACAGACAGGGAGAGAGAGAGAGAGCGAGAGAGAGCGAGAGAGAGCTGGCACACACGAACATGTCCACTTTTCCAGTTTCCACCATACTGGTGTTAATTTTAGACGTCGCCTGTCAGCTGGTCATCACGGGCGTCCACAGTCACCGCCCGACTAAAATAAACTCCAGCAAAACCACAGAATTGCACGCAAGACTGAAACACATGACACACACACACACAACTTTGCTCTGCGATGGACAAAACTCATCTTTCTTTTAATAACAACATAAATGTCCGAAAGGGACACTGGTCTTACTACTGGTGTTAGCTAACGTAGCTAACCTATAATTTAGCATCACACACTTATGTACACATATGGCCATGCATCTTCAAACAGAAGGAGGCGTGGCCTAAATTTCAAGGGCAGGGCGTTACATTAGAAGTCATCCTGTTAAATATTTATATATATTATATATATATTAAGAACAGATTTATTTACTTCTTAAAGTCAAGGTCAATGTGTGTGTGGTTGAACCTGCCAGCTTTTGAAGATGTACACATACCAAAAAAAAAAAAAAACACCAAAGCACAAGGGTAACACAGTGTGTTTGCAATGAAAGCAGGGCATTGTGTGTGTGTATATGTGTGAGAGTGTGTGAACTGACCTATTTTGTGATTGCTGAGTCTTTTCCAGGAAACAAGAACCAAACCCTACCACCAGGGGGCAACAGTGACCTCATACTTCACCGAGATATTAAAGCAAAGCGCCATTATGTGCAAAAACAAAGTCTGTACAGTACGTTTGTGATAGTATGCATAATTGATGCTAATTCTATCCAATACATATTCACTGGTGTGTGGATTTCAGGCTCATTTGTAAACAAAACACTAAAATATCTTTTTGGAGCTATATTCTGAAAGCTCCCTTTACAATAATACAATAACATTAATCAGGGGAAAAAAGTGAAATCTGATCTCAGTTCTAGGGAGAACAACAAACTCCATAAAGGTTTCATTGTCAAAGCATGACTGCTTGGGAAATACTGCATTAAAACAATATTTACCAAAAACATTCTTCAAGGATCATATTTTAAAGTCATATTTAAGAAATGTAAATAGTTCATATATGATGACGCCATCTAGTTCTTACTGCTTTCTGTGTTCCCTTTTGTTCCTTTATCCTCATTATGGTTCGGCTCCCAGACAAAGCCATGACGACAGCGACGATAAAAAAAAAATAAAGGCAATAATAACCCACCATCGGCCCACATCGCATCTGGAGCTTTAAAAGAAGATAAGGCTTGTGTCGCAGATGGAAACTGACGAGCTTCACATTTCAGTGCGTTTATCTGATTTATGAAGCAGATTCACGATCGCACGCCTCTGTTCACCTGCTCTCTGTCAATATCTGACTTTATTCTCAGGCACAGTCAGGACCGGAAAGTTCAGAGAGGTGAATGATGTTTCAGTAGAGTCGGCTTTAAATCATGCATGTTGCTTCATCACTCTGTATACTTTCACATTTCCCCCCTAATGTTCTAAAACTACTTCAAAGGCTTTTTGACATTTGACATTTACCCCAGTACCTTAAACCTTAAAAAAACAACTTTAATCCTCAACATTACCCTCAGTACACTAAAACCCATCTCATGAAGCCTAAAAACAGCTTTACATCTTTACATTAACCTCAGGACACTAAAACCTATCCTGGAAACCATTAAAACCAACCTTAACCTTTAACTTTTACCTCAGTACACTAAACTTCATCCTCTAAACCTTTGGAAACAATCTTAACCTTTAACTTTTACCTCAGTACACTAAACCTCATCCTCTAAACCTTTGGAAACAATCTTAACCTTTCACTTTACCTCAGTACACTAAACCTCATCCTCTAAACCATTTGAAACAATCTTAACCTTTCACTTTACCTCAGTACACTAAACCTCATCCTCTAAACCATTAAAACCAACCTTAACCTTTAACTTTTACCTCAGTACACTAAACCTCATCCTCTAAACCTTTGGAAACAACCTTAACCTTTAACTTTTACCTCAGTACACTAAACCTCATCCTCTAAACCTTTGGAAACAACCTTAACCTTTAACTTTTACCTCAGTACACTAAACCTCATCCTCTAAACCTTTGGAACAACCTTAACCTTTAACTTTTACCTCAGTACACTAAATCCTTAAAAACATTAACCTTTAATTTTAACCTCAGTAGATTAAACCCTTAAAAACAACCTTAACATTTACCTCAGTACCTTAAACCATATTCCTAAAGCCTAAAAAATCCCTAAACCCTTAATATTTACCTCAGCACACTAAACCGCTATCCCCAAACCCCTAAAAATATTGTGTTAACCAATGAACCTTGAAAAACATACAGATATAACATTAAACCTATAATCAATGAACAAAGAAATAACCAATTTACTGTAAACACACACACACACACACACACACACACACACACACACACACACACACACACTTTGTCCCAAAGTGTGCTATGAATAGGTCCTACTCTCTTTCTGTCGTGTTTCAGAGTTTCGTGAGAGAATATGACACTTAAACTTTGCTTTATTAATAAAAAAGGAAAATGATTACAATTCAAAATAATTTTCATAGGAAGTGTCTAATAAACAAACTTAGATGGAAGTAAAACAAACTCATCAGACTGAACAGCGTTATTTGTTTTTCTCTGTCTTTGTTCACTCCGGTCACGCGAGACCTCCGTCAGCTGTTCGCTCTGGACGAGACTTGGCGCGCATGTGGCCTGACTCCGCCCCTCGTCTTACCTCACATGATTGGCAGCTGGTGTGAACTGTGCTGATCTCCTAGCTCCGCCTCCCCTGAGCTAAAATAGCTTTACTGGGCTGTTTGTTTTTGTGCTGAGAGAATGTTACAGAGGTCTAGGGTTCATTATTTGAAGAAAATAATAACATTTTATGCTTATTTAATACATATATTATATATGTGTCACAGTAAGAGATGCGGCTAGTGTTTGAGATTCTGTGGTTTTGGAATGAAGTTTGGGGACAAATCAGGTCTTTGATCTTTTTCTCTGTGTTAGTTTGTGTCTCATATTTGTCCCAATTCTTCTTAATTCTATACTAATAATATCTCGGTGTAACATTGTAACATTGGAGTGACTACAGTAACACACTAAAGCACAAAGATGTCCTTACAAAGACAGAACAAATGTGTGTGTGTGTGTGCGTGTGTGTGCGTGTGTGTGTGTGTGTGTGTGTGCGCGCTGTACTTTGTTTTGCATGCTCTTGCTGTCACTGTGAGTTGTGTGGGTGCTTTGTGCAAGAAGGAGTGTGTGTGTGTGTGTGTCTCGCACAAGACAGTCCTGAACCTTCTTACAGGGAAACTCCTCCCACAGAAAGAAAAAAAGAGAGGAGGAGCTGTGAGCCTTGTATTGAGGTGAAGACGAAGAACAGAGAAAAACAAGGGGCCAGGAATACTGAATTCACGTGAGCAAGACAGACAGAGAGAGACAGAGTTATTCTATTTACTCATATAGACTCCATTAATTTCTTGTGCCTCATCTCTAAGCTTCGGCAAAACAAGTGTAGATATTTGTTATGCCAATAAAGCACCTTTGAATCTTAAATCTTGACCGAGAGAGGGAGAGAGAGACCAGTACACCTCCTCCACCTCCTCCTCCGTTTCTCACTCATCTGGGTGAAAGGTAACGATTTCTGGGTGAGACGCACAAAACACAAAAGCACAGCAGTGCTCCTAAATCCCTCCCTCCCTCCATCGCGCTCTCTCTCTCTCTCACTTCTTCATGCTGTGTTCACCAAACAAATCCTGACAGATTAACCAGGCAAGACACTCAACAAAACCTCATTTGCATGGTGCTGAAGGGACCCTCATGCTGACACAATCTCGCGCTCCCTCTTTGAAATCGACAGTATGATTTCTTCATGGGTTGTTTCTCATTGATGTAGATTCCATCACGTTGACTAAAAGAAAACATTCGTTCATTTCTCATCTCCTTTCACCTTATTCTTACCTCGGCATTTCACCATCTCATCTCCATCAATTCTTTCCCCCAGTTCTCGACTTTTCATCGGAATAATAAAACACATGGGCAAGTTTCTACTCGAGACCTACAAACTTGTACATGCTTACATTTCTAGTCCTACACGCTCCTGCTTTTTGTCCCAAAGTTTTAAAGATTCTTATTCTTTCCAGAAATTTCCAAACTCCTGATCCTCCAGCACTGAGGACAATAAGGTCCTGCTAATTTATAAGTTTAGAAGTTCTGACCACTGGTGTTTCAAAGCTCTAGTGTTGAAGTTCCTGCGCCTGTCCTCAATTTGCTAAGGTCCTGCTCCCTTTCCTGAAGTCTACAAGTTATTTCACACAATATGATCAATTCTGATGATTCTGATCATTCCGAATTTTGAATAGAACTTAATAATAATAATATAATAATAATAATAATAATAATAATAAATAATAATAATAATAATGCATAAGAGTAACATGCAAGTTCATAATTGGTTGTGGTTGAGTGCATAATGTCAACTCATTTGAATTAATTGTACTTCACCGTCATATAATATAATACAAGTGTATTATATAAATATTACACCATGAAGCTACTTGTGTTTATAATTTAGAGAAAACAGAAATAGTTGTTTTATTTGGTTATGTTCAGAGACTAGACTGGAAGACAAAGAGGAGACCTTAAGGGAAATCTGGAGATAAAGTGGGCGGAAAAAAGATGAGCGCCTAAACAGGGCAGCACCATTAGTGCCTACGCTATTTTAAAGTGCAGTAGAGTTGGTTTTTCTGGGACATTCACTGCATATTCGAGCTTTTCAAACATTAAAGTCAGCAGAATCTCGGTAACTCTAATCAGTGGTAAAGATAAGGGAGCATTTACAAAGAGAATGACCTGGTCAACTGTGTAAGAATTTAAAGTCCATCTAATCAGTCTCATCTGAATATTTTCTAGGTACAGAATCTCACAAACTAACACGGCGTTCAAGTGAACTTGCATGCAGCTATATTTTTGCAGTGTAGAGGACAGAACACAGTTTTACATATAAACTCCCTTTATATGCTTCGGCACCATCAAGGAGCTACGACTGGACTGCTTGCTTCACATCTGAATTGCTGGCCTCTCTTTAGGAACTCCTTTAACAGCGCAGAAATGGGGAAATGGCTTGGACCAGGTCAGGACTGTACAGGGGTGTGGACTGTACCTGCAATGTGCAAGTGGTGCTAGTGAATGATTGTGCGTACGGTTCCCACAGTGTCTCTTCTTCTTCACAACTTGGCGACCCGCACAACTTCACAAGATCGCCATTCATGACCACTTTAAAATGATTCAAATGTTTTATTAAGAGTCTCATCACTGTACTGTGCCTGAAGTCTTCTATAAATGTCAGCTGCTTTTACACCTTCATTCACCAGACATTTAATCACAAGTCGCTGTTTGACTTGAACGGCCCTCTTAGATGGGGTAACAACACTAGAAGCTACGCTACACAGTTGTGACATTTCTACGTGATTTTGCGTTGATGGACTGAAACACTTCCTATGCTTAGTGAGAGCATGTGAATACAGCCAATCAAATGCCTGAATGCAGTGATGCTCCTTAAAAAACAAAAGAGGGGGTCAAATTAAGTTTTTTGTGTGTATGTGTGTCTGTCTGTCTGTCTGTGTACAGTAACACCACAATCCCTTGAATTCTCTATACATTCAACAGAAACCAGGAATCTCTGTCTCTCTGATGTAAAAATAACTCCTTGCTGCTGGTGTTGGCCAGAGGAGACTCTGTTCCTGCCAATGTGTGTCCTCCTACCTCCATCCTGAGGAGCTCATCCTCGCTCTTAACCTCTAGAGTGTGTGTGTGTGTGCACCCAACTCCAGTTACAACAAACCATACTGTTCCTTTGGCTTAGGAGCAAGTTTACAAATCACACCAGAACATTTTGTTTTGCCTCTGTGTGTGTGTGTGTGTGTGTGTGTGTGTGTGTGTGTGTGTGTGTGTGTGTGTGTATGTGTGTGTGCGTGCATGTGCTTGTGCATATGCTTGATAGATTCCAGGTAAACTGCAAACTGGGAAAAAAAAAAAAAAAAAAGATTGATGTGTGTTTGTGCTGATTGTGTTATAGAATACATTACACAATAGTCTGTGATTCGTGTGTGTGTGTGTGTGTGTGTGTGAGAAAGATTGCGCTCAGTCACATGCTGAACTAGCGCTGCTGCACAAAATTACAGGCAACTCCTACACAGTAAAACTGCTCACTACAGGCCCTCGAAATAAATTTAAACAGCCACACACTCACGGCTTACCATAAGCTTGCACATAACGTAGGTGCAGAACCTATAGACGTGTGTGGTGGAGTGTGATAAGGTGGCTTCTATAGTCAGTCTTTGACAACCACAAGTACCTCTGCACTCTCTCTCTCTCTCTCTTCCACACACACACACACACACACACACACACACACACACACACAATGGAAGAGATGTTTCCATTAGTATCTTGTATAAAATGAGCCAAAAAAGAGATCAAAAGCAATTTCAGGTTATACTGCGATGCTATCAAGCCAAATAGAAAATAAGAGATAATATACATCTTCCTGAAACAAACATACAAACAAAAATCTAAATGTACACAATATTTACACACAATTATCAGCAATACTCAGCTTGTTTCAGATAGCAAATATAAGTGCTAGCACGACACACACACACACACACACACACACACACACACACAGTATGGCCCATAGTTAGTGTGTGTGTAAATAGTGTCGCAAAAATGGTTTGAGGAGACGATAGAGATGACTGAGGTGCTCATTTGCCTTGTTTAGCTCCCACACACTGCACCGCTATTTAAAGCCATGCTAACGTTTTAGTGTAATTAAAGTGTAACCTGAGCATTTTCCAAGCAATCTAACACCACATCTGAGGTAAATGTTCATGTTTCTGATTATTCATGTTGCTATTTTTGCGCTCATTGTGTTTATACATTGGCCAAATTTGATATATACATGTTGTATAACAGTCTATGCTAGCTAGCTAAATCACAAGCCAGACTGTGCTTAGTATGCGTATTTCTCAGTTGCCTAGCAACAGTGCAGTTATGACTTTAACTACCTGAACAGCTCATTTAGCAGCTTATGTCTGATCATAGGTTTGTTTCTTGTTTTGTGAAGGGAAAAAGTGTATGTTAGTGAAAAATGAAATAAAACTACTTTGAATCCTATTACTCAGAATACAGACATATGAATCTAAGCAGTGACCCACAGTTTCTCATTTAGATATTTGGCTAAAATTGCTAGCTAACAGGGCATTGCTAAATGTGCCTGTTGGTAAAAACAAAAACAAAAAAAAAAACCCATAATATCGTTCCAATATAATATTTTATTATATTTTTATTAGCATTCATGCTAGTCATTCATGTTAACATTATATAATATTTTTTGTTCTTGCCAGTTTGTCATGGGAGTTTCATAGCAGTATTTATTTATGCTAGTCATTCATGCTAGTCCAGTTTCACAGCTTCAATCATGTTAGTCCGTTTTACTCAGTGTTTGTGGTAGCCAGATTAACATGCTTTTAGCATTCACTCACTAGCCGGTTTTACTCATGAAGAAGCATTCAATGTTGCTTCTTAAGGTCCCGATGATCGAATGCATTTGGGTGTACAAGTTGGATTTATGTCCTGCTGATTAACTTCTCTCTTTCACACAGTGCTATGACTAACATGACAGTGCTATGACAGCACCTGACTAATATTCCCAGATTGCTAGTCAAATCAGAATGCAAACTCTTCAGTGATGTAACCAGAGTCCAGATTTGTTTAGAGAGCCTCGCAAGCCCGGAACAAATGTGGCAAAAACCTCAGTGTGTGTGTGTGTGTGTGTGCGCGCGTGTGTGTGCATGTGCAATTGTCAACACATAGCAGGTTGTGAAGTTCACAGTGACATAAGGTACATCACATCCCTCAATGTGCTGACAGAATGTCCTCCGATGAAACAGTTGCAGCTAAGAGGTCTGAGAATACTGACAGCTAATTTTGTTCTCAAACAACTTTTATTTGCTCATATTAAAGCAAAAAAATAATAATATTACTGTTAGCAATAGCTAGCTAACACGAGCAGCATCTTATAGCTAGTTTTTTTTTAATAGATTTTATTCATGCTAATCATTAAATGTTGGCTAGTTTCACTAAGCATGTTAGCCTGAGCAATCAGAATGTCTGCTACAGACAAGAAAAAATATTGTGTGTGGAAATAATAATAATAATAATAATAATAATAAGAATAAGAATAATAATAATAAAAATGTGTGTGTGGCAGTTAATGTATCGCCACACTGATTCTAAAACAGTTTTTGTTTTTGTAAATGAATTATATTTATATCAAATCAGTACTTTTAGAATTCAGGATACTTAGCATTCATGCTAATCAGCTATATTGTACTAGTTGTATTTAAACAAAAAGAAAAACAAATCCAAAAAAAAAACCTCACTAAGCCGAATTAAGGTGAACCATTCTAAATTTGCTAAACTTGTTTAGCGTTAAATAAAATATATGACCAAAGGTATAGAATCTCAATACTGAATTATGGAAAGATCTATTAACCAATCGTTCTTAAATGATAAAAGTCTAATTTCAAAATGTCTAAAAAAATAACTATCTAATAAAGCAAACAATTAATCATTTAGTGCTACTGAATCAAAGCAAGTCATCTTCAACTTGCTTTGACATTGAATTGAACTGAAATATTCCAAATATACAAACCTCACTGAATTAAAAGTCGCTGAACCGAATCATGGTACTGAATTTAAATGAATCACAATAAACATAAAACTCTGGCTTTCAGTTAAATTGAGAACAATCAAATCAAACCACAGAATTTAATTTAACTTTGTTTCAGTTAAGTCGAAGGATGAATCAAATGTTTCAAAATTTACAGAGCTCACATACTGTACAGTTTGTTTTGGGGGAAGAGACACGACTAACATTCCGGGATTCTGTGCAGACACCTGTAAAGATGAATAAAAGTTCCCTTGAGAATGAGAGATAAAGAAGAAATTAATCGCGCGCGAGAGAGAGAGAGGAGACGTCGTGTCCTGGGATAACTGCTGTGGATTTGTCAGTATGATGTCATCCCTCTCTCGACGGAAAGCAGAGCAGCAGTACTGCAGTGCTCCTTTTTTTTCCTCCCTCCTCCAACACCATCACGATGCAGCGCACACAACTACACCGTGCACAATTGTTTACTCCCCGCCACCGGTTTGTCCATCAAACGGGGGGTAATAAACGGGAAGTAGTTATATGGTGAAAGCTCATTCAAGTGCACGCTTTAATGTAGACAAGGATGCTGCAGTCCTACGTGTCTCCCAGACACAACCTCCATATGACCTTTGCCCTTTGTTCAAACGCGTTCAAAGCCGTCCTCGGTTGTGGCATAAATGTCAACCAGTCGCTGCCGAGGAGGGCGGGGCGTCCTGACGGTTACCATTAGCGTACAAGAGCACACAGAGGACGTGATGATGTAATGCTGCCATTGCCAAGGACAATGAGGATGTACGCGCATGTGTGTGTGTGTGTGTGTGTGTGTGTGTTCCACATCAAACTGCTGTTTTTCTCAGCTTGTAACACTATATAGAATTGATTCTGTTTTCTATAAACCATTTTACCAAGTGTTTATGCTCCGCAGTTTAAGGAGACACAAGGAGACATCAAACTTTAAATTTTAAAGGAAGGAGTCTCCAGTGTAAGAGCTTTGTAACAGGCTAAAGTAGAGCCAGGAAATCTTCCAAGACAACAGAGTTCATGCTTCATTGTGGTCTCTCAGTCAAGCTGACCGGTCAAGTCATTTTTGTTACCTTGGTGAGGGAACGAGTGTTTAAAGCTGCTGTAACGTCAGTGACGACAGGAATGAACCCGTTTCGGGACGCAGGACATGTTTAACTATAAGCAGATCAGAATTTTCTGTCATTTGTAGACAACTGGAAAATGATGATTAAGAGGAGTGAAAGCCTTGGGGACGTGCCGTTATAGGAAACTCAGCATGACGTGGAAAGCTGCTGGACGGATAGACTACCAGACGGTTAGATGAGCAGACAAACAGACGGATAGGTGGAAGGGTTTTAGTGCTCAGCCCCACTGCTGTTTATGCACCTCAGTTAGAGAGGTGAACAAGCTGCATAAAGTGATTAGCTGCTCTAATTTGCTTAACATACAGCAGTGTGTGTGTGTGTGTGTGTGTGTGTGTGTGTGTGTGTGTGTGTGTGTGTGTGTGTGTGTGCGTGCGCAAGGGAGATACTTTGAACAGTGCAAGCTCTGTCTTCATCAGTGTAATGCCCTCTTTGTGTTTCTCTATTTACTCAACATGAACAAAGTCTCCTTACTCTCTCTCTGTCTCACTCACACACAAACACACACACACACACACACACACACACACACACACACACGTCTTTGTGCATCTTGAGTGTGTTCAGTTCAGTTCATGGTCACACCCTGGTTCAGGTTGTAATTATAGCAGTGTATCCAGGTCATCTCTCTCTCTCTCTCCCTCTCAGCTTTAAACTGTCGATCTTTCCGTTTCTTGAATGTCTCTCACTCGAGCTCTTTTGTCCATCCAATCACCACTATATCCATCTGTCCCATTTATATATCGGTCTGTCCATCCATCCAGCTGAAATTTGTTCCAACTATCCGCCTCTTCACCCATTCACCACATTAATCAATCCATTTTTCAATCAATCTATCAGTTTACTGTTCTCTCTCCCTCTTTTGTCGTACTTTAGAAATCCATCTGTCCATTATTTGATAATATTCTATTCATCCCGTCAGTTATCTGTGCCTCCATGTGACGTTACCTACTACAGTTACTCTCTTTAACTAAAGTCCAGCAGTCCAGCTCTGCTTGTTTTTCTTTGCTCGCTTTATCTCTTCCCTTGTTCTTCACTAACTGAGAGAAAACAGAACAAAACCCTGAAGTTAATGAGCGCAGTATGTATCTGTGTGTGTGTGTGTGTGTGTGTGTGTGTGTGTAGTCACTCTGTATCAGTTTATAAAGTTGTGAGTGTTGTCTTCTAAACTTTGAAATTCTGCAGTTTATGTACTTTTGTGTGTGTGTGTGTGTGTGTGGTTTTGTAACAAATCCGCCCTCAGTCTACTCGTTACCTCCCTAAACTTTCCGCTCTCGAACACAGACTCGGGGCAGACGGAGAACTCACATAGCAACAAGAGCTGAGCTCTGATTGGATGGCGGCCTCTTAGCAAAACCTCAGAACTACTTCCTGTGTGTGTGTGTGTGTGTGTGTGTGTGTGTGTGTGTGTGTGTGTGTGTGTGTGTGTTGGGGGAACAAATCCTCCCTGTGATCTCAGGACTAGAAACTCTTTACAACACACTCCAGGCTGAATGAGGAGCTCTTTCTGTGTGTGTGTGTGTGTGTGTGTATAAACATAATAATAATAATCCAGAAAGTTTTCAATGTCTCACCTTTCTTTAGTTGCATACTTGAGCTAACAGGCTAATATTAGCACTATATTAACAAACCACTTATCGGAGTCATTACACACTCGCTTTACATCTCGTTTTAATCATTACAGCAGGAACCATGAATGGAACCGAGTATGCAAATCCGAAAATAGCCTGATGTCATCAGTTAACATGTAAAGTCGGTGACTGTAGACAACAGGGACGGGAATCGCCAGTCACCTCCCGATATGATATGATCGCGACATCTCAGTGGCGAATCGATTAAAAGTATCACGATTTTACAATTTTCCACTGATTTTGTTACAATTTTAAACGTTTAAAAATGTCTAATGAATAACTAAATGTAACCTGTTACTTATAACATTAGTTTTCTCACATAAAAACCAAGCGCAGCATTTAAACAATACACACTAACTTCAAATACAAGAGTTTAACATTTAACTTCAACTTAAATTAAACACAACGATACATTGTTACGGAGCAGCGTGTACCTCTGTCGTCCGCCATCATTATTATTTCCAAACAAACTTTAATGTGTAATGTGTAAATAAGTTAGTGTACCACTGGTAAGATTACAAAGAAACTGTGATGTTTTACCGCCTCAAACGCCTCCCAAGTCTCAAAACTCCACCTGACAGTGAGCAGCGACTGTTTTAATAATTAGCGCTGGTGGTTGTGCGAGACTGGTGTAAGTGAGTGTAGTGTAGCGAGTCTAGTTTAAAACTAAGGTTTGGAAAAATTGTGTGCGATTTTTGATGATGTAACGGCTTGAACGTTATTTTATCTGATCTATAGTGTTTAGTGACATCACAAGCTGACTACACGCATAGCGACATGTGTAGCGACTGATTAACGTCTGGACAAGCAGCAAAGCTAATCAAAGCTATTCACGTGTTAACGAGCTCGGCTTCTTCCTGGCCTCCGTTTCAGTCAAGTTGTAACAAGCAAGCTAGCATCAACTAGCATCTGTGCTAGCTAGCATCTGTGCTAGCTAGCATCGGTGCTACTCTGTTTCAAGCTTCATATTTCTTTGCAATGTTTCCATATATGTGGAATAAAGTGTTTTAAGTTTTGTCTTTTATTTTTATACGTCAAATATTAAACAGGAACTAAAAGTTACGATTGGGGAGCTAAAGAAAAGTCTGACCATAAGTAGTGCGTCATAAGTAATTGGCATAGAATATTATGCTGATTTAGTTTTTTCACAGAAACCAACTACAGTAGAACTGCCTGAATGAAACGGCTTTTTCAGAACTCAAAATGAGAATTATTAGCTAGCGTTGTGCCGCAAAGCTCAGAGCCGCTTTAACGAGGTTCGGCTCTTATCGCAGCGGGAATTTATCGTGTCGTTCCCGGCGCTGGAGGAAACCACGACGTAGAGAGCAAGGGCGGTCAGGTTAATGAGTCAGGCGCTGAAAAAGCCGCACGCTATAAATCTACCTCGATGGATTTTGTCCTTCATAGCGTTTCTCGGACAATGGCGGTAAAGGCCCGAGTCAAAAATAGCCTCGGCGTTGAGGTAAAGTAAAGCGGAGCGACTGCCGTCCCCTCGTTTATAATCCCTACAGTGTCTTTAGCCCTGTGACCTCCAACTGAGACAAAAAGGAATCATGGGAAATCAATCCACCGCAAATTAAATCCCCCCCAGAGAGAGTTTTTGTGGTGCGCAGCCTGAAGCGAAAGGCGGGGTTAAGAGAGAAACAAGGGAGTGCGAGAAAGAGACAGAGAGAATCTATTTTCTGTCACGCTAATGCTGATTATGTAACAGGATCAAAATCACGCAGGAGGAACCGCACAGCAGAGTAGGAGGAGGGAGAGCGCGACTGAGAGAGAGCGAGCGATTGAAGGAGAAAGACTTGTTCCACCCAAAGGAACAGGATGATGTCATACGCCGCATATTAATAGTAAAGCAATTATCCAATCAGCCAATCGCGCAGCACCAGCACACAAATGGAGGTAAAGAGCTACATGTCAAAACATCAGAACCAGGGGAATCCTCAGGGAGACACATGACGGACAGATGACTCTGATGAGCCGTCATCCATGATGAGAGGAAATGCACCAAGACGATGTTTAGAAATTATGAGTTCATACCTGACTGGATGATTAGATAAACGTATGTATGTTCCTAATAAAGTGGACACTGAGTGCATGTGCACAGGATTCTCAGTCCTGAACAAGCTGCATGTGGTATACAATGGACGTTGTGTTCAAGAGCCAGAATTGTACTTTGTTCACATAATAACCTGACGGAAGGTCATCTGAGCAGCCTTGGCTATTCTAGGCCGATTATTGCCACAAAACACACTAAACACACTAAACACACACACACACTAAACACACACACACACACTAAACACACATACACGGCACAGTTCCCTTAACATCAGGTCAAATGAAGCAACCATAGTCATTCACACTTTCACTCAGTTTCTTACTCTGCACTCTTTAAAGGGCAGCTCTTACGCAAAAATTCCCCTTTCAGTCTTTTTTAAACTCTCAGATCTGTCTCCTGTCTGTCTACATTTTGTCCTTTTTCCCATTTATATACAATCAGATTTTCCTCCTATTGTGACCTCATATAAGAAAAGCCCCCCCCCCCAAACCCCCGGTTATGTGCCTCCGCCGCTGTGTTCCACACACACACACACACACACACACACACACACACACTTTGGGTTAGCTCAGAGTCCCATGTTAAGGTGTTCATAAAATAGTAAAATATGGGACCTTTAAAGGGGGTGGGATCAGGTTGCATACGACATGATGGACGACGCTTTCAGGAACACAGGACAGCACTCTCTAACGGCGGACACATATTCATACTCATTCTGTACACATTAAAAAACAACAAAAAGGGAACACACACACACACACACACACTTGTGTGTTAACATGTCAGAAACACACACATTAATCATGGCACACATTAGCAAGTTAGGAGCCACCATTTCATTTGAGCTCCTCTTAAGGGCAGACGCATGTGTGTGCGTGTGTGTGTGTGCGCGTGTGTGTGTAATACTGTCCTTTTTCCACTGCACACGATCAGCTGATTAGGACATCTGTGTGTGTCTCCAACAGTGTCCTTTTTCCCTTGCACAAGATCAGTGGATGATGACCCATGTGTGTGTGAGTGTGTGTGTGTGTGTGTGGGAACAGGATGGTTTAGGGGGGTTTGCATAACACCGGTTGAGCGAGAGAACACACCAGGTGTTCAGTAACGACAGCAGGTTTTAGTTTTACCTCCTGGGCAGTTTCTCTCTCTCTCTCTCTCTCTCACTCACACACACACACACACACACACACACACACACACACACACACACACACTTTGAATACAGATTTATTTCACTGTTTTATATACAAATTATGTTACTGAGAATTATTTGTGTGCCGTCTCCTCTCCAACACAACACACACCTATTCTCCTCTATTCGCTCCTGCACATATTCTCCTCTATTCTTCTCCTTCACACACTCCACTCTACTCTATTCTCCTTACATTATTCAGTTCAACTCAATTCTATACTAAGTATATTTATGCTGTTCATATTCGCTCTGCTGTTCTACTCTACTCTAGTAAGCTCTGCTATAATGCATTAACCTTTGTTAACTTTCCACTGTACTCTCTTACACACACACACATACTCTGTTCCACTCTATTATACTCACTCTATTACTCCATTATACTCACTCTATTACTCCATTATACTCACTCTATTACTCCATTATACTCACTCTATTACTCCATTATACTCACTCTATTACTCCATTATACTCTGTTCCACTCTATTATACTCACTCTATTACTCTATTATACTCTGTTCCACTCTATTATACTCACTCTATTACTCTATTATACTCTGGTCCACTCTATTATACTCACTCTATTACTCTATTATACTCTGTTCCACTCTATTATACTCACTCTATTACTCCATTATACTCTGTTCCACTCTATTATACTCACTCTATTACTCCATTATACTCACTCTATTACTCCATTATACTCACTCTATTACTCCATTATACTCACTCTATTACTCCATTATACTCACTCTATTACTCCATTATACTCTGTTCCACTCTATTATACTCACTCTATTACTCCATTATACTCTGTTCCATTCTATTATACTCACTCTATTACTCTATTATACTCTGTTCCACTCTATTATACTCACTCTATTACTCTATTATACTCTGTTCCACTCTATTATACTCACTCTATTACTCCATTATACTCTGTTCCACTCTATTATACTCACTCTATTACTCTATTATACTCTGTTCCACTCTATTATACTCACTCTATTACTCCATTATACTCTGTTCCACTCTATTATACTCACTCTATTACTCCATTATACTCTGTTCCATTCTATTATACTCACTCTATTACTCCAATATACTCTGGTCCACTCTATTATACTCACTCTATTACTCCATTATACTCTGGTCCACTCTATTATACTCACTCTATTACTCCATTATACTCTGGTCCACTCTATTATACTCACTCTATTACTCTATTATTCTTTCCTACTTTATTACACTCCTTTATTGCTTTCTTCTACTTACTATTGCTCTATAAGACTCTATTATAGTTGACTCCATTCTGCTCTACTCTGATATAATCTATTCTAATGTATTATATTTGTTCTACTGTACTCCATCACACTGTTCTACTCGCTATTAGTTTACTATAATCTGCTCTACTGTATTTATTTCTGTTCTACTCAGTTCACACTTTGGTATATTTACTACAACTCCATAATACTTTACTCTTTTCCATTCTACTTTAGTGTACTCTGTCCTAATACATTATATTTTGTTCTACTGTACTTTATTATACTCTGTTCTACTCGATTATACTATTACTTAGTGAGTGACTAAAACAGTATACGCTATGTTATTGTATTACACTTAATTTTATTTTATTACACTGACTATTACTCTATGATTACAGTTAATTCCGTTCTACTCTACACCATTATGCTTTGTTCTACTGTACTTTATTATAATTTGTTCTACTCCATCATACTTGCTACTACTCTAGTATACTCTGTTCTACTGCATTACACTACATTCTACTTTGTTACAGTATACTTACTATTACTCCATAATACTCTATTACAGTTCACTCCATCCTGCTCTACTCTATTTCTACTCATTATTACTCTAGTAT
The DNA here is from genome assembly GCA_013621035.1 of Clarias magur. NCBI lineage: Eukaryota > Metazoa > Chordata > Actinopteri > Siluriformes > Clariidae > Clarias > Clarias magur. The sequence goes on along the minus strand of QNUK01000316.1, from coordinate 344,165 downwards.
ACTCTGTTCTACACCATTACAAGCAATTCTACTTTATTATACTTACTATTACTCTGACACTCTGTTACATTTCACTTTGTTCTGCATTACACTGTTTTAATGCATCATACTTTGTGATACTGTACCCTCTCACACTCTTCTCTATAATTCTCAGCTCCTCTCTCTTATACTCACTCCATCATTACTCCATCATACTCTGCTCTGAGTATGTTCTGTTCTACTGTACTCTATTCTGTCCTACTGTGTTATATTTACTATGATTCTATAATACCTCACTCTTTTCCACTCTATTCTATTACATGGTATTCTACTACATGGTACTCTGTTATACACATTATTAATCTAGTATACTCGGCTCTAATACATTACACTTAGTCCTACTTTATTATACTCACTATTGCTCTAGTATACGCTGGTCTACTGTATTCCACTTTATTATACTTACAGTTACTCTATAATACTCTACTATAGTTCACTCTGCTCAACTCTACTCTGATATACTCTGTTCTACTGTACTCCATTACATTCTGTTGTCTGTACATTCTACTTGTCTCTATAATACACTGTTCCACTGTGTATACTACACACACTATTACAGTATGGTGTTCTACATTACTGTACTACACTCTGGTAGAGTCTTCTATCTTTCCCATTCTACTATGTTCTTCCTCACGTTCTGCTCTTTACAGTCTTCTCTCTAATGGCAGAACATTTTCCCGTGACCTCCTGATCCCAAACCCCAGCCTGAGCTGGAAGCGTGACTACACGAGGAGCTGTTTACAAGGCCATCGCTGCCAGAAAGGAAGAACCCCGTCCTGTTTAAAGCCTGCGTCAGACGAGTGCTGAAGGGTACAAACGAAGGGTACAATGAGGGTCACGTGATCTTTTGTGCTCTGACTCGCCTAGACTGGTTAGAGAAGAGCTCGTACTGTGTGACTCACCGGAGACTACTCTAGAGTAACACACTACCAAAACCGGCAACCTGTGAAACATTTCAACAAGATAGAGTTGAGTTGACCAACAGACGCTACGTCATCGTTTGCAAAACACTTCTCCTTAGTCAAAAGAGCGCCTAGTGAGAAAAGACGACCGCACAGCTATCACGCCGATCCAGCTCTGTCCTCTGTCTGATTTAGAAGGAGTGGACTTCTGGAGATAAACCTCTCCCAGCCTTCAGGGAGTGTGTGTGTGTGTGTGTGAGGGGGTGATCAGATCAGCCCTCAGCTTTATCTCACACTCGAGTCTCAGGAGAAAGTTCTTCTGAACATTATCTCCAGTACAAAGAAGCTCCAGGAAACAGCTGAGAAGCCGATGGCGTCGGGCCAAGAGCACAGAGCTGTAACGCTGCATTCAGATGAAACGTGGAACCTCCAAACTCACACTGGAGGAAAGACGAAAACAACTGATGTTGAAAAAAACAACAACAGAAGTCATCAATGCGAGACTGAACGATAGACTGATGGAGCTATTCTTCTATACGTCTCAAAAGCAGACCATGAGATAAAGTTCTGAAACAGAAATAGAACCGGGACTCATATGCTAGGACGACGGCTGTAAATAAAAGACTGATGCAGTGGTAATAAACGCTCACTAATGCCAGGTTTGAGCACCTAGACGTCTCTTTGGTCCACTTATGAACCGACGAGAGGTGCGAATGAGTCTAGAGCTCTACCAGCCAATCAGACGCCTTTGAGTTGGAGTATGCAGAAGATGGTGGATAGCGCCTTCTTCCGAGTGCGTCATGCCACGCTGTGAAACGGTGCGGTGGCCTCAGTGTGTCAAAGCAGGAATGTTTCAAAATATACAGACGAAGGATATTTGTTCACACCTATAACGATGTTTTCAGAAAAATCATGACAGCTAGCTTGTTGCTAACAACTGGCTTCAGATGGTGTGTGGGAATGAATTATGAAAACGAATAAATGTAAAAACTCAAATCTAATAAAAGTCATACATTCATCTCCAAACCTAAAGGACAAAGTAAAAAAAAAAACATCCAAAGCAAAAAACTCTCTCTCTCTCTCTCTCTGATGATGACTGTAAGAACCTGAGGTGATTTTCCTCCCGAGCCTGTTTTCATCCCTTCAATGCAAATCAGCTGAGCGATTCTTTAAACATGTGCAATAGCAGGTCGTTTATGAAACAGAGCTGGAATTTCTGCTCCTGATCTCGGATAATCGTTCCCATGACGTGACAGGAAGGGAAAAGGAGGTTCGCTGTAACGTGACTCGCGGTTCCTGGGCGTAGCTCAAGACGTCAGCGACAGGCAAAAGCACGAGACGTCTGAAAAGAGTTTCCTGTTCAACACTGTGCCTTAAAACACTCGTGTCATAATCATAAGAATAAGATACTAAAAAGACAAAAGGTGTTTTTGCCTGAACATCTATGACACGAGTAAAGCCGCGCAATATGAAGTCTTGATATTGGTATCGTGATACGTCACCGTTATCACACGCGACTCTGAATCATAACAAATAACATTTTGTCTTCTCTGCACTTTGAGATCATTTTTCACCACGTTGCTGCTGCTGAGGAGTTGATCAGTTCTTCTTAAAAGCGGCACAAGTTTATATTAATGCGCTTTTTTGTAATACTTTATATTACAAATCAGCTCATGTGACCAGAGAACACTGAATGTAAACGTATTTAAAAAAGAACAAAGCGTAATAATTCATACAGTGAAGTGTGACGTCTACGGAAGGAGCCTCCAGCCTGAAGCAGAGCAGCGTTTAGAGTTTCGTGTCCTCAAAACACACAGGATTCAGGTTGGATGATGAATTATTGAGTCGGGCGTGAGGTCATCTCAGCGCCTCACGCCACCCTGACGCCTGGACAGTGGAAAACCTTCTGAGGTTTCGGGTTGGGTCCGATAGCCTCCATCATTACACGTCTGACTCACGCCAACACTGAAGGAGCCTGAGATCCACATCATCTCAATAAACATCATGATCTTCTCCGTCTGCAGCTTCAGCTGGCCGTAAACCCGAGCACAAGAGCTACACAGGAAGTGATGTCACTACGCTGTCTACTACTATTACTACATACAGAGAGACAGCCAGAGAGAGAGAGAGAGAGGAAAATCTGGACAGTGCTATGTCTTTAGAATATGGTTTAAAGGGAAGAAAGATCCGAAGAAAGGAGGAAAAGGAGCAGCATAAGAGAGTGAAGAAAGAGAGAATGATAGTACAAAAGACTAAAAGAGGAAGAAAGAAATGAGCAAAAGAAAGTAAGACAGAAAAAGAAAGAAAGAAGAGATAGAAAACAGATGGCAATGTTGGAAACTGCAAAAGAGGAAGGAAGGAAAAAAAGAAGAGCAAAAGTAAGAATAAAGAAGGTATAGAAGAGAAAGACTAAGGAATAGAAAAAAACAGGAAGAAAAAAAGAAAGAAAGAAAGAAAGAAAGAAAAAGAAAGAAAGAAGACAGAATCGATGGAAGAAAGATATTTTTAGATAAATAATGATCAAAGTTTTGTTTGTTTTTTTACTTTCCAGACTTCAGCTGGTGTAAAAGCGACAGAGCCGTCTGCACTCCTCCGCTCTATCACTCGTTATTTGAGCAGAGATAGTGAAGGAGGTGATGACGCGATGTTCTCTGGAACTCCGGCTCTCTTTCCAACAAGGAAGTCGTGTTATTCAGAATGATGATGGAGAAAAAAAAAAGATGTTTTTCCAGCATCTCTCTATAACGCGCCTGAGCCCGCGGCAGAGCTTTAAATATAAAAACATGTCATTTAGGGTCATGCCGTGTCAGATCACTCTTTAGCGCGCAGACAAAAAACTGAGTGGCATTTCAGTCGCCGCGGCGTTAGCGAGGCCGTGCCCGGTCACACGGCGGCTAATAAAAGCAGCACAACACCGCGAGCGCGCGACTCCTGAAGCGCAGAACCACAGGGACCAGATGGCTCTTCATCTGCAGCCTCAGCACCAGCAGCAGGTCTGAGATCTGTCACCTGGGGCCGATCGTCAGAGCGCAGGCGAGAACACTGACCCCAGAACAGTGAGGACAGGAAACGCCAGGGGAACAGAACAACACAGCCAGGGACTCACACAGAGATCAGGGCCACACAGGAAGTGATGTCACTACACGGTCTGCTTACAAGTGAAGAGCGAAAGAACGAGTGAAAGCACAAAAGAGCGAAAAAACAACAACACTGGAAATGAAAAAATGAGTGAAGGAGAGAGCAACAAAGAAAGCTAAATAAAAGGGAAGGAAACAGCAAGAGCGACAGAGTGTAGCAGAAAAAACGAACTGACAAGAGGACAAGAGGGAAAGAAGGAATGAATTAAAGAAAGCACTAGAAGGAAAGATAAACAAAGGAAAGAATGAGACAAAAAAAGCAAAAAAAAAGAAAGAAGACACGACAAAAAGAAAAGTGGAGAAAGAAAGAAACCATGCAAGAAAAAAGGGACAGGAAGAGAGACAGACAGTGGTAGTGTGTCTGAGACACACTGATTAAAGCCAGACAGAGACAGAACCGACAGTGAGACAGTAGCAATGAGTATTCACAGTAGCGAGGCTTAGTACAGACAGAGGGACAGACCGCAGGAAGGACAGAGGGACAAAAAGAAAAATCAGCTAGAGAGACAGATACAGGAACACGGAAGCAGAAGGAAGGACTGAGGGACAGACAGATAAGCAGAGAGAGACATGAAGACAGACAGGGCGACAGATGGACAGACATGGGAACAGAAATTCAGGATGTCAGACAGAGGCACAGACAGATGGACAGAAGGACAGAGGTGGACATACACATGTGTGTGTGCGCGAGTGGATGTGTGTGGCTGATTAGAGCTGATCAGTGTTTAGTCGTGTAACTGGAATTTCCTTCAGGATCAATAAAGTATCTCTCTGTCTATCTAACCAAGTGGAGAGAGAGAGAGACAGAGAGAGAGCGCTGGGTCTGAAACAGGAAGTCCATGTGGACATTAGCAGCTGTTAAACACATCTAATCCATCTCGCTGGGTGGAGTGTGTGTGTGTGTGTGTGTGTGTGTGTGTGTGTGTGTGTCTGTGTGTGCATTTGTGTTGTCTATGTGTGTGTTTTTTGTGTATGTTTTTTTTTTTTGTGTGTGTTTGTTTCAGCTCAGGGAGGGGACCAAAACACACACCACATGAAAACTTCCAGCTTAGAATCGACGCCCAGAAACTACCAGCTGATTGAAGTGACATCATTCTGCTGCCTCCACATGGCCTGCATACCGCACGCACACACACGCGCGCGCACACACACACACACACACACACACACACACAAACTGGCGATCAGATTACACACACTCCATTGTTCCAGGTGCGAAAATCTGTCAGTCAGAGGTCTTACAACTGGTTCAGGATTATCTTGGTTTCCACGGCAACGGCTCTTTTTACCTTAGAAGATATCGAGTGGCTGCTGAGGGGACGACTGATTACAGCTGCTATAGCGCAAGCGACAACAGGAACCAACGTACTCACTGGACCTTAACAGCGAATAAAGTAAAAAAGTCTTCACACACACACACACACACACACACACACACACACACACACACACACACAAGCGTGCGCTCAGATCAATGCCGCGCATCACAACACGGTTTTGTTTACCGTGCCGAACATTAGACGATCGTTGGAGACGCATTGATTTGTGGCCTCATGGCGAGATTCCACACGATCCTGTTACACATCCGAGAGAATTCAGAGCGCTCACACACACACACACACACACACACACACACACACACACACACACAGAGTCATTTAAAAGTATTTTTTAAGCCAAAGTCAGTGAGGTTCTGTCATAAAACAATAATCTCAGAGTGTGTGTCAGATATTATTCTCACATCTGGCTTAAATGGGTTGATGAGTGCAAAAGTTTGTGCACCCTAACAACAGCCTTTGATCATAACAAAATTTTATATTTATATACCATATATATTACTTAAAAGTGTTTGAATTTTTATTGTTTTTTTTTTATACACTGGCAACATCTAGATTTATCTCCCTCTGGTTAAATACTTTGGTATTCAATTTCATATCGCGATGAACTACAAAACTGTAGTTCCAGATCGGCTAAATCCTATCTTACGTCATTATTTTTACTTTAGTTATAACGCATTGTTTCATATATATATATAAAAAAAAGTGGAGTTACGTGGCGCAAACATGGCAACCCCACGTTTGAGTTTGCTGTGACGTCACACGTATGTATAGCGCGTGTTTGATCAAGTAACAGTTTACCAAACAATGCGCCTTTCATCTCTTGCTCTTAGCTTAAACATTTCACGCACGCGCACACACACACACACACACACACACACAGTGTCCACGTGTGTGTGTGTGGGAAAAAAAGAAGAATAAAAAAACTTACACAGGGTTTTTAACACAAGCATGAAAACATACACGCAGATATTTGATGCGCCGTTAGGGGGCGACAAAAACAACATGCTTTCCAGAAGGCTTTGTTCCCTTTTTTTGTTGTTGTTTAGAAAACATTTAAACACACACACACAGTTTAATCTTTCCTGTAAAGCAAACTTAAAATCACTTGAAAATTAGGTTGTCAAGTCCAAACATCAAAACCACACACACACACACACACACATTCACTGTTTCATTATTTCTTTTGATCATACTCTGATGGTATTTTCACACCAAACCCAGGGCAAATCCCATTACAATTCACACACACACACACACACACACACACACACACACACAGGACTAATGTGTTGTCCATGTAAAATGTAAAGCATGCATGTTTACCTCTCTCAGGCTTCATGGTTCCCTGTGTGTTGTCCTCCAGCTCTCCTCTTCTCCTTCCTCTCTGTTTGTTGTCTTCAGGCTCTGTGGCTTTAACACCACACACACTCCAGGTGTCTCTGGGTGTCTCCTTCACACCCCTGACCCTTTACACCCTACACACACCACCATCAGCAGCCCCAGGAGACTAGGATCAGCTCTACAGTCCTACAGGAAATCACTCAGAGAAGTCACCTTGTCCACAGCTGCAGTGCATGTGTGTGTGTGTGTGTGTGCATGTGTGTGTGTGTCTATATATATGTGCGTGTCCATTTCTTCATCACCACTTAAACCCTGATTAAAGCACTAACACCAAGATCTGACCAAACACCCTCCATAACACACACACACACACACACACACACACACACACACACACACACACAGAGAGCTGCAGCAAAGCCTGAATGTCTTCACTGCGACTCTAATTCTCCATCAACACTCCATATTTTGGTCAAAATGCTCACCAGTGTATATATGTGAGTGTGTGTGTGTGTGTTTATCCTGCCATGCCAGCTGCCTCTAAACACCACCTTCCTCTTTACAGCAAAGCAATCTCACAGGCAGGTTAAACCCTCTCTAAACACTCCGACTAGTCAGGCTCTATCTAACTGCCCAAACACACACCATGCATACCGAGTAAACACTACACCCCCCCTGAACCGGCGCTATGAAGCGTTATAACCATCCTCATCGCAATAAGAATAACAACACGGACGGCCGATCAGCTGACGCAGAACTGCTGCTCCTCTGCTCCTCTGAGCTGCTTGTCAAAACATTAAGAGACTAGTCGTCTGGTCACGTGACACGCCCCGGGACTCCGCCCCCTTCATGTCCAGTCACTTCCTGTTCCGCTCTCTCGATACATTGTAGCAAAGTAGCAACCGACATAAAACATAAAAAAAACCCTTTGATTTTCAAATTTCCTTAAAAAAAAAAAATCATACTTTTATGATTTTCATTAATTTTTGTTTTTGCTTTTTTTTTGTTATTAAATTAACGAGGGAAAATATTCCAAATCATTTGAAGAAATGAAAAATATTCAACAAGTATCTTACTTGGTTTCAAGGTTCAAAGTAATTTTTTAATTGCAAATCTAATATATATTTACATTATTTGTTGATATACATTTTTTTTCATCATACATAACATTTTAAAAATCATCCAAACATATATCTGAAAATATATACTATAAAAAAATTATAAATCAATATATATAATAATGTATAGCAATAAGTAATAATGGAGCAATAAAATGAGTATTAAATTGTGTATAGAGAGAGAGGGGGGGGGGGCAGGGTTGATTTTTCTGTTCTTTTAACATAAAAGGTATTTTTTTAAATCCCCCAATTAAAAAACTAATTCCATATAATTGAAACAAATTTTAAATATTCAGAAACAAATAATGTTTTTTATTTATTTAAAATTGCTATATTATCTTATTTTATTTTTATAATACATAAAACACACACACACACACACACACACACACTCTCTCTCTCTCTCTCTCTCCCTCTCTCTCTCTCTATCACATACACACACATTAGCCTACAAGTAAATCCTGAGTCCATAGTAACAATGTATTATACTATATTTATTATCGGTATAATAATAATTAACCTTCCTTAGAAGATTCCTTAGAATAATCTTCCTTAGATGCAAGACCTCTAAACATTGAGACATTTTATTATTAGGAAAATAAATCAAAACTAAATAAATATTTTTACTGAAAAGCTTAATCAATTTTCCAACTATTGACACAGTGACAATGGAAAGTCATGGACGAATGAAAACAACAGTAATCCAGATTTTTAAGGTTCTTTTATGCCAAACATAAACATCAACATTTGCAGCTATGTGTTAATCTGGATTTTGCTTCCATCTAGTGGCGATTTATGAGTATTACACGTCAACCCGAATGCAGTAATACAGTCAACAATCATATATTAAAAACAACGTCAGATAGAAACATAAATGCTGCGGCAATAAAATGTAGCACATGCTAGAAAATCAGATGAAGAATCTAAGCTCCAGTTTCCAGGAATAATATAATAATAAATAGAGTTCTTAAAAAATAAAAATGATACGGGAACAATTATATATATATATTTTCCCCCGCATATCAGTGTTTATTTTTTATAGTTCCCGTATATTTCTTATGTAATTATATAATAATTTTTTTCCCATATCAGTGTTTATTTTTTATAGTTCCCGTATATTTCTTATGTAATTATATAATAATTTTTTTCCCATATCAGTGTTTATTTTTTATAGTTCCCGTATAGTTCTTATGTAATTATATAATATTTTTTTTCCCATATCAGTGTTTATTTTTTATAGCTCCCGTATAGTTCTTATGTAATTCTGTGCACATTTATTTTAATTAAGTGGAATTTAATAGATCATTTAATGACATGTCTTTAATCTGAGGAATGTTTTAGGGAGAGGAAACATAAACAATATAAATACATCATTTGCTAATGCAAAACCTTTATAACACACGTACAATAAATAGTTAACACTCTTTTGGTGGAGCAATTATATTTAAATGTCATTTATTTATTTATTTATTAAAAAAAACTTTTACTAAATATAAACTTAAACGTTTTTTAGGGTACATATTTTAAAACTAAAATATTTGTATATAAAAAATACATATGATATAGTATAGAAAAGTAAATGTTTCTTAGGGACAGGTGACCTCAAATGATATATTTGAGTGTTTAAAATATCTAAGTTTTTACACATTTTTTTTTTTTTTTTACAAACCATGTGCTCAATTTTTTAATGTTCATTTTGTTGCCCCCTAATGGTCATTTGTGAGTATTACAATATAAAACAAATCGTGCTGAAAATCTACTTTAGATTTATATTTAATCCAAACAAACCAGAATATATTTTCTGAAGAGAATTACCAATTTTTCGAGAGGTAGCTTATGTTTGATGAGTTTAATCAGATATACTAGATCAGGACAATCGCCAAGCTGTGTATAATAATGAGCACAAGAGTGCGTGTGTATAGATGTAAGATGATAAAATTAGGATCTTTAAATCTTAATGAATACCCGTTTTTTGTAGAACTGCAAACAAACAAACAAACAAACAAACAAACATATTTTGCACAATCAGTCATGGCAGCAGGATATTTTCATGGCAGCCTGTTGTCAAGTCATACTTTTCATAAGTGATTTTATTCACGTGAAAAAGCGACATCTAGTGGTCATTGTAAAATTCTCTCCAATTCTCTCTTGTAGTTTCTCTAAAATGGAGTCTCTGTTTCCCTGTCGTTTTTTCTTGCTACCATCCTTGCTAACATTCTTGGGACCCATGGTGCTATGTCTTCACTAAATCCTGCACAATAAAAAAAAAAAAAGTCAACCTGCTTTGCCCTCTTTTCCACTGACGTGGACAAGTTAGAACGTCTCCCAGACGTACGTACAACACCGCAGGTGTTTGCCTTAGCTTGGTTGGCTTTATGGCAAAAAAAGCCGAAAATAATTTTTTAAAAATTTTATTTTAGTTCTTAAGGCAAAAATGTGTGAGATGGACTGTTCGTACTCTGAGGTACCGCTGTACTGTAAATGACCAAATAGTACCATCACAGGCCACCATTCTGGGAAACACCCCTCTAGGCGGAGTCAAAGTTGTCACAGCACCAGAGTTCGAGATATTTTTACGACCAAACATCCACAGAAGCGTTCAAACGGAAAAGTTCACGAAGTAAATGGTGAAGGTGCATGTCATATTCGTTGTATTTATCAGTGTAAACACAGCGATTAATACATACATACAGAATAACAAGCGAGTCTGGTCTTGCAGTGCTGGAAAACCCAACTGTTTTTATTTTCTACATTTTTTTTTTCTTGTGACTACAGAAATGCTGAAACATTTCAACACTGAAAAAAAAAAAGCATGATGACATCATCACTTGCTTCTGGTTTTTTTTTTTTTTTCTTTCTCTTTTTTCTTGCTTAGCAAACACAGTAGATGATATTGCACGGCAGAGGAAGAGAGCGAAAGAAAGAAATAAGGGAAAGAGGGAAAGAGCAAAGTCAGACAAGAACGCAAAAAAAAAAGGGGGGGGGGGGAAAGCACATTGTTACTTAATGCAACACCGTGAGGCGTTACAGAAACACGACCGCAGAAGGACGCCTAGTGCGTCGCTCCCGGGGAGATTTTTTTTTTCTTTCTTTCTTTCTTTCTTTCTTTCTTTCTTTCTTTCTTTCTTTATTAGACACGGAATAGATTTAAAAAGCACAGAAGATGAAGCTTAGACAAAGAAGGATAAAACATAAAACTGCGTGATACAAGAAGTGCTCGGCTAGTCGACTGGAACGAGCCAATGCTTTGGGGGGAAAACAGAAAGACTAATAAGTACAGTATTTCTCTAAATATGATCATCGCTCAAAAAATAATAATAATAATAATTTCATTTTTGTACTGATAAAAAGATATCAAGGAAAGAAATAAACTTGTGATTTTTTAAAATTTTTTGTGTCTTTTCCAGATGATTGTCATAGGCGCTCGAAATATTGTAGGGCACACACAGAGCCGGCCGGGCCTTCGTATCAAACAGGAACTCCTTTTCCGCGACAACCAACTGGGACGAGGGGCGAAAAAATAATCCTGATACTCACACACAATCGGATGTTGCGGTTTTCACGGGGAATTTATCGTGATGTTCCGACGCAAGAAAATGCACATGAGGAGATATTGCGATGTTCATGTACAGCAAGACACTGATGTCTTTGTCCTCTGCACCAGATATCATAAAAGCTCCATATTCAGGATATTTACACTCATACCTCGCTGTTCAAACACCTTCGAGAGATCAGGGTGATATCGCATCTAGTACGGTATGCCTGTCAGTATGTGTGCGATATCCGTGCACTCTATTTTGATAGATGGTGATATTTATGAAGAGGTCGCCACGATGACGTGATCTTCCTTACATTTATGACGCGGTAAAATTCAATTGCCTTATGTTAATATTCGTGAACATCGCAATATCTAAATATTGACGCGCACCAACGCATCAGCTGAGACGCTGACAGATGTGGTTCAGAAGTTAAGGGTTCTTAACATTCACGCCGCGCTACAGCTTTCAGCGTTGTTGAAGTCTAACACCTGGCCACGTCACTCCTGATGTTTCATCAAGATATCGCAATAGAGCAGATCACGATATGCTTTGATAGCGAAGTATCGCAACCGTGTCACACACCGAGACATTGACACGACACGACATTCATCCAATAGGATGGGAGGATTCTTTCAGCTAGACGAGGAAGGAGGGAAGAGAGAGAAACAAACGGGATGAAATACAAACACAGAGACACGGACACAGAGACACGAACACGCACACGCTGCGTTCCCTGTGTGCTCTGCCTTTTACTCTAATCATCAAGTGACTCAACTAGACTGAACTAAAACATAGCAGTATTTAAATTTAACATAGTGATCAGAAAAACAGTGTGTATCAGTTGTGTGTGTGTGTGTGTGTGTGTGTGTGTGTGTGAGGACAGAGCTGATTGTACAAGACAGAACAAAGTATAGCACAATTGTAAGAATTTATACGAAGAAACTGGTGCGTGCAATTCCGATCAGCTGATGTCACCACAAGGGGGCGGAGTTTACTCTTAATTTACGCTTCGTTTCTTTTAGAATACATTTGTTTGGCATTAAATCACTTCACTTTAGGTGAGAATAAATGAACAAATTAATAAAAACAAAAACAAAAAAACACAATATGAGAATCAGAAAAAACGCCAACGCAGTTGTTTAAATCATAAATCATAAATCCGTCTCCTCGTTTCCTCGCGTCATGTTGTTAATGTTAACCGATGTTACTGTTTTGAATGTTTAACACGTCACATGCGGGAAACTTTCATGTTTTAATTGCTGGATATGTGAGAGTCTTAAGTTTTCAGATTTTACGATGTTTTAAGATTTTGAAGGGGGCGGGGCTACGTGTAATGACTACTGGCAGATAAGAGGGGGTGGGGCTTACAAAGGAGTTACAAAGAAACTCTGTAACATGGAAACGTGCAAACGTGAACGAAAGAAAAGAATTAAACAAGCGGGAAAACGACTTTGTAATAAGTTATACATTTTTGAAAATGTCGGGATTCATGAAAAAGTCACAAAACACGCAGCGCATTGACATACGATAACTTTTGACAGAAAATTGTCGTATGTAATAAATAACAACACAGGTGGAAAACTGAGGAGCCCGGACTTGTGATAGAATCGGTCTGTTTCTTTCTTCATTCTACCGCTTGTTGAGCCGTATCGGACATTTCCTTCTAGGTTTTTTTTTTCTGGTCCTGAAATTAGCTCCACCCCCAGCGGGAACAGAATCCCCCTTTCTTTTCTCCCTCAAATTCCTTATGAATAAGTATTGTAGATTCAACCAATGGACAGGGCTATAATTCTTTTCATCGCACGTGATAAAACTTTTTTCATTTTAAAGGCGCCAAAACTTACAAACTGCACCTTTAAAATTAAATCCAATCGTGGCAATACCGTAATACTAGCTCTATAAATACTGGATGAAATCAAATCCATGACTCCCCCCCCCACCTGCTCTGATGTCTAGGCTCCGCCCCCTACGTGGCTCGGCTTGTACTACCTTCCTTCCACCGTTTCCACACACACACAAACACACACACACACAAACACACAATATAAAGTCCAGTGCTTTTTCATTAGACTGAGATTTAAATGTAAATCGTTCATTTGTGCAGCGTGAATTAAGGACAAAAAAAAGAAAGAAAAAAAGAAAAACACCACATTGAGTTTGTGTGACAGACAGAAATCTCTCCCAGGGCGTGTTCTGTGTGTGTGTGTGTGTGTGTGTGTGTGTCTGATGGAGATGTGTTCCTGGCAGTGTTTTGATTGTAGAACCGTGTGCCAGACGAGACACAAAAGATCGCATGCCTGCGCCGCGTCCACTCTTCCATCAGAAGGCCAGAACGAACGAACGAACGAGCGAACAAACAAACAAACAAACAAACAAAAAATGTCCCCTTTTTTCTGGTTTTGTTTTGTTTGTTTTCTTTTCTTTTTTTTTTTTTTTTCAAAAACCCTACTATATACAAATCTATATTTTCTACAAATACATAAATTAAAACAGACTCAAAGAGGTACAAAATGAAACGAAACGAAATCACAGAACCGAGAAAAGAGGAAAAGATTAGAAAGACATATAAACACGGCATCACAGCAGTTTTTTTTTTTTTTTACCCTGTAAAAAAGAATAGCCTACGTTTTCCTTAGCGGTATCGTAATTGTAACTGTATCGCATATCGCGGAACACAACTTTTAATCAAAAAATACCTTTCTCTTTTCCTTCCTGCAAGTTTTGAAACTTGTCATCAGTGAGCGAAAGAACACAGCACTTTTTAAGCCAAACGTCGAAAAAATAAATAAAGATTTTTTTTTTTTGGATTTTTTTGGGATTTTTTTTTTTTACGAATCGACATGAACAAGATTTGCAAAATAATCGAGTTTCTGCCTCAAACACATAGACTCTCTATACAACACAACTGTAAGCTTTTATTAATATGAGGTATTCTGAGACATTTGGTAAAAACACATAGTACACGGCCCGGTACGGTGGACACGCCTACCAGCAAAAGGGGGCGGGGCTAGTGGTTGATTAGAGTTGGGGAGGGGCTTAATACAGGGAAAGTGGGGGAGCTTTGGTTTATCAGCAAAAGAGTTGGAGAAAGAAGGGAGAAGGGATGATTTTGTTGCATGGCTGCATTGGTGAGAAGCACCACAGTGAGAGAGAGAGAGAGAGAGAGAGCGAGAGAGAGCGAGAGAGACTCTGTTAATCTTCATCAGTGGCCTTTCTGGAGGCTGAGGTATTTTAAGAGTAGAAGAATTTCGAGAGAGAACAAGAGGAGAGAGAGAGAGAGAGAGAGAGAGGTTAACGGCGGTTTAACACTTTGGTTCAAGCAAGGCACTCGTCCTGTGAGTTTTTTTTTTTTAATGAAGGTCGCACGAGCACGGATGAAAAAGAGAGTACGCGTGAAGGAAAGCAGAAAGAAAGGGAGAGAGAGACAGGGAGGGGAAGGAAAGGAACGTAGGCTGGGCGGTCATCGCACCGTCCATGTTATCCACCACATCATTTGTGTAGGCCGTGCAAAAGAGAGGAAAAAAGAAAATCGAAAAAGAAAAAGATCTTTGGTATTCTTTGGTATCATTAACGTGATAGAAATCACTAATGCAAACTGAGTGAGGTAGCATCTTTGGTTTGCACTAAAAATTTGTCCTTTCCACACGAGGAAGCAGCGTTTTTTTATTCCGTCATCAAATGGACCACTCAGAAATAGTTACCGAATAGATGGAGAGACAGATAGAGAGAGAGAGAGAGAGAGAGAGAGAGCATTTCGTTTGTTGGTTTAAAGCTGACCACATCACAATACACTACAGCACGAGTGACCGGTAACAAGCCGATCAGAAATCCGGTGAGTGTTGAAGTGGACCGAATGCAACCGCTACCTCGAGGAGGAACGCAAAGCTTGTAGTGCTTTCTTCCAAACCGGCTAATGCATAGAATCATTCGGCTGAAGGTGAACCAGGGGCCCGCGGGGTCGAGTCAGACGTGAGTGTGAACGCCATCAAAAATTCCATAAAAGATCCTGCAGGTGGGGAAGTCACGCC
Organism: Clarias magur; assembly: GCA_013621035.1. NCBI lineage: Eukaryota > Metazoa > Chordata > Actinopteri > Siluriformes > Clariidae > Clarias > Clarias magur. The sequence goes on along the minus strand of QNUK01000316.1, from coordinate 328,721 downwards.
GGTACCAGGTCGACATGTTACAGGAAGTCTTCCAGTCGCCTCCCGCATGCCCCCTAGTGGATGTAATATGAATGGCCCAAGGTTGTTTTAGCTAGAAAAGCGTCTATGTTAACGTTATGTCAGTAAACCAAACACTGCTCGTTGTCAGTCAGCTTGAAAGAGTAATGAAGCAGACAAACAGAGAGAAAACAAAGAATTTTGCCATAAAAACCTGAGGAGGGAAACATAATAACTGCAGGAAGTATTCAAATAAAAGCTTTTTCTCTTGGCACGCAAGACTGGATAAAAAGAAATCCATCACAAGTAAAAGTAACGTCTAACAAAAGTGAAAGTTTGGAGAATTTTACTAACTTTTGGTCTAAAAGTAGAGCTTCCTGGCGTCTCTTTAGCTAGACCGGGACAATTTGTTTAAATGTTCTAATCAAATCATAGATATTTGCATCTCTCTTATTAAAAGTTAGGCAGATTTCACTTGATTGTTATTTATTTAGAAATTTAAAAATGAAGAAATGTTCCATATTAACACTTAATTTTTTGGATCTCAGATTGTCACTGTGTGTTTCTTAAAGTTTGTTGTTAACAAATAATTAATTATGTTTAATTTTTCATATGAAAATTGTAACCTAGAAATGTAGGAAATGGTGGCGACCTTAGCGAAACCTTATGTCATGATTTAACGTCAGTCCAGTGTTTTCTATATACAGTAAACTGTCAGTCCTTGCTTACTGCCGTGATGAGGCGTGGGTGTAACAGCGCCCCTCTCGGGCTCACATGGTTATGATTGGTTGATTCCGTGTTTGCAGCACAGATGCTGAAGCTGCCCGATGAGGGTCGATCTTTGGTGTTTAGCTGCTGGCGTTTATTATTTGTCTTCAAACATAGATTGAGCGAAAGTACTTTAAAGCTAGTGAAGTTTTCCCTGAACGTATCACGCCACAAAGCGTAGAGCGATTGAACCAAGCGTGAATGATTTAAGTTTCTACCATTTCTGTTTTAATTAGAGTGTAGAAATTTGGAGCGGCCTCTTTAACGCGCGCTTCTTTGGTTTCCGTACTTGATTGATTGATTGCTACACGTAAAAAAAGTGAAATGGTTGGAGATGACGAACGAAAAAACACATCCTAATTGTCCTGACGGTTGGGAAGAAAGCACTACGAGGAGGACGGGGATCCGAGGGGGAAAACCGTGATAAGATGCTACAAGCTTCATGTTTTTATCCTCGAACCCTGGAGAATTGTTTTGGTCAGGAAGAGGGCAAAGAGTGGGGAAGCAGGGTGGAAGGGGGCGGGGCTCGAAGCACACGAGTGACATCATCTTCACACCTGTGCTCGTCTCCGTTTGGACACAGTGCTTAAACTTGCGAGATGTCACACGCCTCAAATTGCGCAAAAAAAAAAAAAAACTAACAAACATCTGACAAATAACATAAACAAAGAAACAAACAAACAAACAATATAAGAACTCCAAGGCGGAGACAGCATCCAATCAGTGATGAGAAAGAGTCCAACCAATCAGGTGGAAGAAGAATGAGAGGTGTGAGTGTGGGAAACGAGTGATGTGTATGACCGATGCTTCAACAATGACACTTCTTTTTTGCAGACATAAACGAATGAAGTCTTAAATACTCGCTGAAGAAGAAGAAGAAGAAGAAGAAGTCTTTGGTTGTTTGGTTGTTTTTTCTTTGGATATTATAAATATGAATATTGTACAAGTCTTAAGGGCAAAAAAAAAAAAAAAAAAACAATTCCCAGAACTTGTCTGGCTTAGTTTTTTTTTTTTTCCTTTCAGGTTAAAGCTTTTCCACCGAAGGTTATTTTTGGGGGTCAGTCTGCAGCTGTTACGCTTTGGTACAAGTGCTGGAGGATGAGTTGACTGGGTTGGAGCCTCCGTCATCCAGCCACTTATCGAGACTCCGCCGGCGAGCGTTCATGAAGAAGTTGCTGACGGTGGCGAGCTCCAGGCCCAGCTGCTGAGAGATGGTGATTTGTAACTCTTTGGACGGGCGCTTGTTCTCTTTGAATATTGCATGTAAAGTCCGACGCTGGACGTCGGTGAAAACGAGTCGGGGTTTCTTCGAGGCGTTTCCGCGCTCGTTTTTCCCATGTTCCTGCTCCTTCCTTTTGCACGCTGAAAGAAACAGAGACAGACATGCATGTGTCAGAAATTTCTCTTTACTTTTTAAAATGCAGCTGATGGTCCAGGACATGTTCATATTATGCAGTTTGCCATAATAATCATTTGCAGTCACAAAACCTTCATAATTAATTCCGTGCTTTAAGCCACACCTCTTCCTGAGACTTCTACTTGCACCAAACTCTGTTCTGAGAAAGGAAATGACGTCACATATGACTGAAGTTCTCTGCATTCGTTCCACGAATTTATTGCAACATGTCAAAACCGTAGGCCTTTTCAATTAACCAGCTCTTCATTAGTTTTTACATTTTTCTATCTGTTTATACAGTAGTTGCAATTAATGCTCAATAAAGTTATGTTACACAGTAGAAGCTCTAACCAGTTGTTCCCTCACCAGACTCTGTTTATTCCTCTAAGACAAAAAACAAAAACAAATAACCCTGAGACATGTCATGTTACAGCAAAGCCGCAAGGAAGCGTCAACTCCACTGTCCTGAAGATGTCCATTTTGAAAGTGCTGACACTGGAGACTCCTTCCACAAATGTTACATAAATGTCTCCTTAAAGAAAACACCATCCAGTTCCCAATGTAAGAGCTGAGTCTCTGTGAATGAGCTGCTGCTATAGAAATAATAGCTTAGAACAAGTGCATTAATATAAGCACTTTCAGAGCTGCTGTTATAGAGAATCAATCTCTATAACATCTCTATTGGCCCTTCTGGCCAATCAGAATCCAGAATTCAGCAGTGGCAAAAAAAAAAAAAAAAAAAAACTTTATATTTTGACCTGATACACTTTTCATAAAATGTTTATTTTCTGCTCAACATGTGATTGAGTAAACATTTATTTACCCCCTGTTTATTTTTGCAGTTATTGTTCTGATTTCATTCTTTCTGTTTATTTTTTTAATGTATTACATTCCTAACTGACTCCCAACTGTGGAGCTTAGATTTAATGGAGAGGGTGGAGTTTAGCTTTTATGGAGAGGGGTGGGGCTTAGCTTTTATGGAGAGGGGTGGAGCTTAGCTTTAATGGAGAGGGTGGAGTTTAGCTTTTATGGAGAGGGGTGGAGCTTAGCTTTAATGGAGAGGGTGGAGTTTAGTTTTTGGATGGAGAGGGGTGGAGCTTAGCTTTAATGGAGAGGGTGGAGTTTAGTTTTTATGGAGAGGGGTGGGGCTTAGCTTTTATGGAGAGGGGTGGAGCTTAGCTTTAATGGAGAGGGTGGAGTTTAGCTTTTATGGAGAGGGGTGGAGCTTAGCTTTAATGGAGAGGGTGGAGTTTAGTTTTTATGGAGAGGGGTGGAGCTTAGCTTTAATGGAGAGGGTGGAGTTTAGTTTTTATGGAGAGGGGTGGGGCTTAGCTTTTATGGAGAGGGGTGGAGCTTAGCTTTAATGGAGAGGGTGGAGTTTAGCTTTTATGGAGAGGGGTGGAGCTTAGCTTTAATGGAGAGGGTGGAGTTTAGCTTTTATGGAGAGGGTGGAGTTTAGTTTTTATGGAGAGGGTGGAGCTTAGCTTTAATGCCGAGGGTGGAGCTTAGCTTTAATGGAGAGGGTGGAGTTTAGCTTTTATGGAGAGGGGTGGAGTTTAGCTTTAATGGAGAGGGTGGAGTTTAGTTTTTATGCTGCTCTGAGATGATCAAACTTTTCTTTATAAATAAAATCTCTAAACAGCACTTTCGGGAAAACTAACAGTACTTTTTTAAATTTAACTATCTTATTGATGTTGTGACCTTTTAAAAAGGAGTTCACTTCATAAAGTCACTGTTGACTAGTGTTAATCTGTAAACACACACTGTAGACAGCGTCTGTGTGTAAAACATACATATTCTAGTCAATTCTATGCTCTCTATTCCTTTGTGTGTGCGCGCGAGCGAGCGCGCGCGCGCTGCCTTGTGTTGCAGTTCTGCACATGGCCACATGGGGGCACAAGCGTGACACCAGGAAACACTCGCAGGCCACTGAAACGCAATGAATCGACCTTACAGCAGTTACCTGAATAAATGATACATTATCTCTGAGAATTATCATGAATAATTTAATATATTTAATATTGTGAGTTACATTTTATTTTACTTGCATGATGGCGATAACGAGATTTTTATACTTCATAATTAACGAGGATTAAACAAACATAAGATCAATGTCGTCCTTATGAAAAGCTTCTGCTCCAGGAAACACAGATACATTCTCAAATCATTAAATAACCAAGATTATTATTATTATATATATTTTTATTAAATACCCAATAAAGTAGATTATTACAGATTACAGGTTAGTATGATCAAAAATAATATACTTATGCCCCAAACAATCAGAGCAGATAATTATATAAAATAAGTATAAAATGCTCGCTCTGGCTTGTACACTTTCAGAAAAAAGGGCACTAAACTTTATTTTGCAGCTGTTTATCTTTAGTAATGTTACACTAATCATAAACATATTCAACAGTGTAAAATATACAGGGGCAGGGGAAGCTCAGTGGTTCAGGCATTGGACTACGGTTCAGAAGATCCCAGGTTCAAACCTCACAACCACCAAGTTGCCACTGTTGGGCCCTTGAGCGAGGCCCTTAACCCTTAATTGCTCAGATGTAATGAGATAAAAATGTAAGTCGCTCTGGATAAGGGTGTCTGCCAAATGCCTAGATGTAGATACAGAAGTATATAGTAAACATGATTTAAGAGACATATTTAAAGGCTTACAATTTCCGTTTGTATATTTTATTTTCTGTTAAGTGTAATTACTCTTCCAGCTTAAAGACACACACTACATTTAGAGTAGTTTCACATCTGTGGAATAGTACAGTTGTGGAATAGTACCGTTTAAAAGTGTAACCACCTTGTAACAATATTAATTTTATTTATGTGAAAAGGTTTTTGTAAACATATCATCGCCAAACTTTAAATTTTTTTACAAGTAAAAATGAAAGGATAAACACTAACGTTTTAAAATTTTAAGATTTTTCATTTACTGGACAGCGATAATCACTGAACATAGAAAATACGTACTGAGGAAAACACAGCTCTGTACCTTTACTTCTGAACAACAGTGCCATTGTGTCATTGTGCACCCTGCTGCTCATATAGACTACAGAATTAGGTCGTGCCACCCCTGACTGTGCTCTTGCCCTCCCTTTCGCCACCCCACGTCAAAAATCCCAGACCTGGCCCAGATGCTTTGCTCTCTCAAGAATTAAAAGGTACACTGAACTTAACAATAGAAGCTGAAATAGTAATAGTGGCATGTACAAAAGCTTATCTTCAAAGTCTTAGGGCATAACTAACACTAGGGTTCGTTCAGACTTGTTACTCAGATCCTTAGAAATAACAGTTGCAGAGTATAATAGACTCTCGTACTAACTCTCGCCACCTCTGAGCTCCACTAAACTGCTGACTGCAAATAATAATCCCGCAAATGATAAACAACAAGGAAAGTCTGCCTGAGAGCGACGTCCATGGTGCACATCAATGCATCGCATTCGACATTCTTGTCTGTAACATGAATTCAGCACACACATACACACCTTTTTACACGTTATTCAGATATGAGACTATTCATTCAATAATATGTCTTTATAGCAATGTGAAGGTTATTACTCCTGAACGTTCCTCCAAAAAGGCACATCAGGTCCTTACAGATTAAAGGGGTTTTATTTATCTATTTATTTATCTACATTTTTAAAAAAACTTATTTTCGTTGATATCATCACTGATATGCATTTTATTGATGGACACTTTATTACAACTTTACTACAATTCATTCCATTCCATTAATACTACTACTACTACTACTCATAATAATAATGATAATAATAATAATAATAATAATAATAATAATAATAATAATAGCAACTACTATGAAACCTTAACTGGAATAAGGTTTCCAGTTAATAACATTAAACTGCAGCAAAATGACAAAGTAAAAGAAAGTGACCTTGGACCTGGCAGGAACACCGGACCTGTCTCTGAGAACCAGTAAGCTACATCAGTAGTTGGTGCCACCCCTGAGCCTCCCCCCAACCCCCTATTTTTCCATCCCATATCTGTATCTGAAGCAATAAACAGAGGAAAATAAATCAAAACCCCCAAA
>QNUK01000316.1:295000-320000 GCA_013621035.1 Clarias magur | reverse complement strand
TAGAGACCCTGGATCTTTACACATGTCCCCATTAAACCTGAATCGCACACACACACACACACACACACACATACACGCACGCACGCACACACACACACACACACACACACACACACACACACACACACACACACACTTCTCTTGATTGTTCTTAATTTGACCTTGTTTAATTTAGGTCTGAAATCCGCATAAAAAAATCAATTATGAAAGAAATGTTTTGAACTGCAGATTTTTGCCGTGTGCTTAGAGTTAATTTTTTTTTTTTACAGTGTCAGAAACATAGCACCAAACTGGATTTCCCCCTCATCCTATATGATCTTTAATATTTAGGGCAATTAGAAATGTTGATATAGACATCTATAAAATAATTGAGAAATGTAAATATGAATATAAACGCGGTTTTCCAAGTGAACGAAACACATCCGTAGTGTAAAACATGTACCACCCCATGCAGTACCTTGGTTCAGCTTTTAGTAACCTTTTCCCTCCAAACGTGCACACTGTTATAAATAAAATACACGAGGTTATATTGTTTTAATGTGATGTCGTTTATACACTTTAAAAACAAACGCGTTTCCAACAGGAACATTGCTCTTGAAACATGAATGGTTCTCCAAGAACGCTAATTCGAACAACAAGAACCAACAACGTTAAAATAAACATCCCTAACAAATCTGGGTGCGATAGGAACGCTAAATGCTTACATGCTGAAAGGTATATTGTAGTGGAGAAAAAAAAATGACAAAATCAAAATGGTGTTTTTCTTTACATCGCTTTAAAAAGAGACTCTGTAGAGACCCCGACATAATATCATTGAAATCACTGTTTCAGTTCCAAAGCTCCTATACATGAGGCTGTTTGTTGTTGTTGTTGTTGTTGTTGTTGTTGTACACTGTACAATCTTCTTTTAAATTAAAATAGGTTATGTATCTGACCTGCATAGCTTCTTGTTATTTTGTAAGATATATCCTAACATCTTATAATATTATTCGTTTTTAGTGTTTTCTATTTAACTCTGGGTTTTATTTATTTTTAGTTTTTTTTCTACCGTTTTGCACCATATCTCCGCGACAAATCTGTTATATGTTTAATAATCAATTTTCAGATTTTTCTACTCACCATTTTTAGAGTCAATTTAAACAGATTTAAACAGATTTTCTCTTTTATATATTCCCCTTCTAGTCTTTTTTGTCTCCCCTGGACAGCAACCTTCAGCGTTGGAGAAGCAATACATAAATAAATAGGCTGGCCATGTTATTTATAGTATTACTAACATGTTTTTACCTTACAAAACATGTTAAAGTTTTTACTTTATAAAACAGTTACATAAATACTTAAATATTGATTTCATTGATTTTATTGATCATTGATACTCGTGATGCTTATTTATGACTAAATGGGGTTGTAGAAACATAGTAGGCGTGAATTTATTTTTATTAGAATAAATGTTACTACTACACTACTGCTCCTATTAAACGCTCTGAGATGGCAGGTGCGTATGGAGCTTTTGATTAATACTTTGTTTATTTTATTTCGCGCAGATTTTGTTCATGCGTTGAGAATGTATTGAGAAGGACGATGTTACTTGTGAATAATAGTAATAATAATACTAATAATAATAATAATGACGAGCGACTGACCTGCGAGTCGCAGCGCGGACATCCTCTGGAACTCCGGCTCCTGCAGCCACTTCCACATGCGACGGAACGTCTCCCGGCCGGACTTGAGCTTGCTCCAGGGTTTGGGGTTCCGCAGCAGGTCGGAGAGCGTTCCCTGCGAGCGGCACAGCACGCGTTGAGCGAATATGGCTTGCGGGATGCTGTAGCGCTTCAGCTCGGTGGTGATCCTCTGCGCCACCTCCTTGGTGTTCACCTCTTCTACGGGGGCCGCGTGTTCCCGGTCCCGCGCCGCCCCGAGAGCTCCCTGCGCATGGTGGTGTTGATGATGGTGATGGTGGTGGTGATGTCCCTGCGCGCTCAGGTGGGCGTGCGGGTGATGCGGGTGATGCGGGTGGTGCTGGTGGTGGTGATGGATGCCGTTAATTTGCACCATCATTCCGGCCGCCGGGGAGGACGACGAAGACGAGGACGAGGACGAGGTGGACGAGGCGACGCTGCTGGCGTGCATGGCGGGGTGGTGGGAGTCGAATCCGGCGAGCATCTTCTCGTGAGCGTAAGGCGGCGGCGGCGGCGGAGGAGGAGGAGGAGGCGGAGGCGGAGGGGCCAGTGCGTGCTGGGAGCCGTGGATGGCGCCCATGCTGGCGACGTCCTTGTGGTAGGGCGCGTAGAGGTTGTTGAGCGCGCGCTCGTCCCGCATGAGCGTGAAACTCCCGCTGACGTTTCCCGCGATCCTCTGGTGAGGATGAGCGTGAGGATGAGGATGATGCGGGAACTTATCGGACACGGTGGAGATGGGAGGTAAGAGCGTGGTGTAAGTCCCGCTCATGCCCATCCCGGCGGTCGCCTCGCACGCCATGGCACCGCTCATCGCCGCGTGCAGGTGTCCCGCGAGGCCCGCGTGCTCCGGGGGGCGGTGCTGATGAGGAGGATGATGCGGATGAGCGTGCGGATGATGAGGATGAGGATGGTGCGGATGATGCGCGGGATGCGGATAGTCGCCGCTCTCTAGGATCGACGCCATGCCCGCCGCGGTGCGCGCGTGAGCCGCCGCCGCCGCCGCCGCCGGTTCATGGCTCGCGCCATGCAGGTCGCCCAGGCTCTCCATCGACAGCTGCGCGTTCATCGTGCGCCAGAGCTCGTGGACAAATCATCTATATCTGCTCACCAAAGAGTCAAAGAAGTTCCTCAGGTGCGTAAAAGTTTCTCCTCTTTCGCCTCCTTGTTTGTCCCGTATCCACTCCTTTTCTTGATTTTATTATCAGCAAAATGTAATTAGGTTTAATTTCAATAAAATTATATGAAGTCTCCCCCTTTTTTTAGTTTTTTTTTTTTTTTAGTTTATTTTCCGATCACTTTGGTTAGTTTTTTAAAAGAACAAATGGGGAAAATTTTCCAGCATCCAGCATGATTAAAAAAAAATCTTAAAATGTATCCAGTCGATTTGGTTCGCAAAGATCAAAAAGAGAAAAATAACAGGGATGAATGAAGTCAAAGCGTGTGATGTTAAGGCCCCGGTCTGTGCAGCAGCGCGCTCCGGGCCGTGGCGATGTCAGGGCTCTCGGTGTGTGCGGCCATGCCTGCTGCTCCCGCCGCTGTTCCTCTTCTCTTTCTTTTTCTTCGACGCTCCGGACAGACTGATTGCTGCTTTCCCGTCTGGCGAGCATGCGCACTCGATATCCCGCGCGGCCACGCCCACCGCGCGCTGGCTCTTTGTGACGTCGACATCAGAAGGCAAAGTCCTGGACGCGCGCTGTTTTTCAAAGAGGCATATGGCAGGGCTGTAAAAGTGATTTGTTTTTCATGTGTTTCACCGTCGGCTTAACATCCAGAACACCAGCGAACGCGCCTTTAAATAAAGCTAGTGATTTGTTCCCGTCGTATACAGCATTTTTTTTGGCAAAATGAGTAACATTTCTTATTTTACAGGATGCCTCGTCGTGTACTGTTTGTCTGATTAAATGCTGTCTATGGCGCGGGGGGTGGGGGGTGGGGGTGGACGTGTCTTGCTCCAAGTACCAGTTCCTCAACAGAGATGGTTCATTGGTGTGTTTTGGCTGGCTCCAAAATATTATCTTCTTTTTTTTATATATATATATATATATATATAGCATATATATATATGATTATATAACCATGAGTATATATATATATATATATTCATATATATATGAATGAATGAAGAGAAACAGTCAGTTGAAATGTACACCACAGTAGAGTCTGAGTCTCAGGAGGATATATATATATATATATATATATATATACAGTATATAAATATTGCATATACTCTATATACACACACACACTGAATGTATATTTGCTGTGTTCAAAGTTTGTTCAAATCCTATATACACTATAGAGCCAATAGTGTGCCTCTTCCACAAAGCCAAAAGCACAAAACTGAAAAGAATATCTATTTATTATGGTGTACCATTACAAATTTCCTTCTTTAGGACTAAGAAACCCACAGCTGTTCCAGCATGTTAATACCCCTGTGAGATCCACAAAGCCAGCTCCATGAAAACATGATGGGTTACGGTTGGAGTGGAAAAAACTGACTGTCCAGCACAGAGGGGATGAACTGGAAGTGGAGCCTCCTTGACATCCCAACATCAGCACCTGACCTCACTAATAATGCTGTTTGGCTGAATGGACACACATTTCCACACCTACATACCATCATCTATCCAGAAGAGTGGAGCTCATTATAACAGCAAAAAAGAACAAAATCTCGAATGTGATATTCAACATGCTGTGATTAGTCAGGGGTGCACAATGCTTTGGTCATATCGTGTAAATTCACATAAGTATGAAACTGTGAGCACTGTAAATTGGATATGTCCTGCTCTTTCCACATGTGTATAATTTCCATGTTTTTTTTTTTTTTTCTTCAGAAATGAAATATAGATTAATGCAGAATGCAGGAGGCAGAGAGAAACGGCACAGGTGTAAAACAAGAAAATGATCAGATCTATTCCAAACATTAGGAATGAACGCACTTTATTTACAACACACTCATTTATCATATGTACATATATATTATTTTTACATGCAGACATGACCATGTAGTTTACATTAAAAACATTAGAAGAAAGTTTTTTACAAGTTATGTGTGTACCAACAAATAAACAAACAAACAAACAAACAACCAAAAAGAGTGAAAATTTCCCTGCTTTTTGTAATTCTTTGACTTTATTGGCTATGGTTTAAAAAGCTAATACGATTATTCTTTTTGACCTCATATAAGAAGAGCCCCCTCCCCTGGCATGTTGATTATCTTTTCTGTGGAGGGGCGTGGCCTTAGCAGTAGCTTATTTATTTAGACACTGAAAGGGCACAAATAAGGTATGAAAAATGCATTATCTGAATGGAATGGATATTTCTGGTGAAGCTCTGAGACCACTGTTGTGTGTTCAAGAAAAAGTAAAATATGAGCAACTCTGATGGCCATACAGGTTTATATTGTAAGTTGATGTACCTTGAGTGAGAATAGAAGCATAAGCGGTTGAAAAACTTGTTACATGAACGTTAAAGGATAACTGATGTAATAAAGTGAGATTATTGTTTACTGGAAGGACACTCAGGAGTCAGGCTGGGTGAGAGTTTACTAAGGACAATATCTATACATGTCACTCACTCACTCACTCACACATACACACACACACACACACACACACACACACACACACACACACACACACACACACACACACACACACACACACACACTAATCTACAAACATAACCATTGTGCAAGCTTAATTTACTACTTATTTGAACATGTAAACTAACTAATGAACTAGCTAACTAACTCTGTGTCATAATTGGATAGTAATTAGATGTTCATAACTATTTTTAAAGTAATATTTGTTTGCTTGTTTGTTTGGGGAAGTAATGTCTGTGCAATTGATTTGCATTTTGTTTGAAACAACATTAATAAAAAGCAGCCATGGTAACAATGAACACAAGCAAACAAGCAATCATAACAAAACAAAAAGCTCTCATTGCAGCAATGAACACATAAACAAAAAATAATGAATCAAACAAACAAGCAAACACTATTTGTTTGTGTGTTTAAAATACGTTGATAAAATGTTTATTTATTTGTTTGTTTGTTTGTCTGAAAAACTTGACGCAGATAAATGAGCCCGTGTAACATATGTATGGTTACAGCGCTATTGACTTCCATATTTAAACAATCCTTGCTGACGTCACGGTAGCGCCTTGACCGGCGAGCGAAAACATCATTACGTGTTTCTATGGTAACAGATCAATATATTTTGGTGATGGGGGAAGTGGGGACAACTTAAGTGTTAACGCCCTGCCTTGGAAAACAGTTTAAAGAGCGAACCGGCGCGATTGAATTATTAATTACACATTTAATGCACATCTCAGTGTTTATTTAAACTTTATTAGCAGTGTTAGTGTTTAGTTATTGTTTAGAGATTTGGAAACAATGCTAATGTCTAGAAGCCAATGGACATAATTTACGTGTTTAATGATTAGACAAAAAGTAAATTAATAATTCAGTAAACAAACCAACAAACATTTTAGAATAACGATACGTCATGGAGCAAATACAATTTATTATCATAAATACTCATTCTCGAATTATCACCACTACCAGCACCCCCATCATCATCATCATCATCATCATCATCATCATCATCATCATTATCGTCCACTGCAAAAATACAAACATAATGGGCAATGTACTAATATTAAACAGCATCAGTACTCGTTCTCATAGTGGTCGATATTTTTCATGCACACCGTGTTTTGTGTGTGTCTGTGTGTGTGTGTGTGTGTGTGTGTGTGTGTATGAGGGTGGTGCTGTAAGACTATGAATAAGTGTTTTAAAATAATAACCATTAAAAAAAAAGGTTAAAACGTTTCTGGCCCAGATTTTTCAGTTTTGCACAGTTTGTAATTCGGTAAACACACACACTTAGAACTTAAAACCCCACGTTTGAAGCACAGGATGAGAGAAAATGGTCAAATACCGATTTGTTTAAAAGCGAACAGAAACGAACAAAAACCTAGAAGGAAGTGAAAGGCTGAAAAATACACTTCACGTGTATTATTACATTTCGAACTTCGATAAATTAAATTTCGCAGTTTTTTATATGAAAACAAATTCTAAATATCAGAAGTATAACTTGGTTTTATACCAAAGGATCGCGACGATTAACCAGTTTTAATTATCATTAAACAAAACGTTTCCTCATTTAAAACGAATAAGAGTCAAATCTGCAAAAAATAAAGAAATAAAAAGCTAATTTAAATACTGATCTAATATGATTTTTTTTTTCATAAATCAGATATTGTTGATGCAATACATGCCTGTATGTTCCACGTCGTGTTTTATGCAAATATTTTTAAAACAATAAATAATGAGGTAAAATTCTGAAGATTTACAGAAAATATAATAACATAATAGAACAACAGCACATGTTTCCATTCGACTTCTTCTTCTATTATTATTATTATTATTATTATTATTATTATTATTATTAGTAGTAGTAGTAGTAGTAGTAGTAGTAGTAGTAGTATTAGTAGTAGTAGTAGTATTAGTAGTAGTAGTAGTAGTGTTAAACAAAATAATATTGGTTTGTAGTTTTATCAAACAGTTAAAAGGGTAATACATTATTAAAGGAACATTAAAATTGTTAAACATTGTTGTGTATATATTTATTAACCATTTAATATTAAAAATATGATTACTATCTATCTATCTATCTATCTATCTATCTATCTATCTATCTATCTATCTTTATAAACATTACATTTTCTAATGTTTACTTTACATTTCATTACTAAACATTATAAACGCAATGTGATTGCACATAACTGTGTATAATTGTGTTTACATCTAACACAGCGCTGAGAGTAAAAATGTATTTAATAAAAAATGTGAATATGAAACGGGTCTGGATTTAACGTATCGGATTCTGTTAAATTTGCGTTTTTCTGCGACTAAAATCTGCAACAAATTAAATAAAAAGATAGAACTATACAATTTTGAAAATTATGCAAAGCTGACTTCGACTCATTGAGACTGGGACAGTGATTTATTCCCGGATCGATTGGGAATGACATGATCACACCAGCCACCGGGTTTCAGCCAAGTGCAGTGTACATGCACACAATCACAGAGAAGAATTCTTAGCCTAATTAGTCTTTATTTCGTTAGGAGAATGAAGTGACGTATGAAAGTCCAGTAAACAACAAAATCCTGGCAGGAGACTCAGTATTTACTTTCAGTAATCCCTAGATGACAGAACAAAACAAAAAACAAAAACATACCAATAATTTTTAAAATGTTTATCTTCTCAGTCACTTCATAAAATGTTAAATAGTCCACATTTAACATTTAGTTAACATGATCTCAAACAAGAATTGCTCTGCTGTTTACCTTTAAAATGAAATAATGTTTTATGTTTATTGCGGAACAAATAATTAAGAACTGTAGTTCAACAGAGAGACTAGATTTGTATATTTTGAAGCTGCTTCTGGTTATTTAATGACAATAGTTCGATTAGTATAATTTGGTATTTTACACCTTTTGATTAACGCGTGCACATCGGCAGATTGTTTTCTGGTAACAGCAGATACCATTCTAAACACAGACTTTATACTAAAAACAGCATATATTCTAGCAAACCCAAGCCATTCACTCACATAGTGAAGAAGTTACATTAACGAGCACTGGAGAGAAGACGATTTTAGGTTTTGGATTTCATCCAAATCACGTCGTAGTTCCCACTTCCAGCTTAATCTTACTCTCTATTATCATTTCACATGAGATCAGTTTTTAAAAATTGTTTGCAATCAAATTTTAAAAATTTTCCAAAACGGAGAACCACGTCCATTTTGTGATGCAGTGATGAGGCCTACTGACTGCGAAAAAGAGTAGCACCTAATTCCTGAGTACAGTCGTACCGCACACAGCAAGAGAAAAGTAGCATCCACATTATCCAGGATTTTGCATCCCTTTATACTGTGATCTATGCTAAACGCCGTAAAAGTGAGGACAGGTCTTAAATTTGTTGTTTGTCACACATACGTCTCATCTATAACATATGTTTTAAATTAATATAGCTTCACTATCAAAATGCACCAGTCTCAACATAAAAAAGATGAATAGGACACTCATATGAAGTAACGCATATATGCTATTATTATTATTATTATTATTATTATTATTATTGTTGTTGTTGTTGTTTTGCTGTTTATTTGTATTACATTATTATTATTACTACTCCAAAACAATAACATTCTGATTATAAACCAAACACGACTGCCACCAAAGACCACCTTTCTTTAACAATACGTTCAAGACTGTTTTTTTTTTTAACAACACAAAACTAGAACAAACAACACTGCTCTTTTAAAATATGTGCTTTTTACGTTTTGCCTGGTTAAGTTTGCATTGTGGTCAATAGTGGGTTAAAATATTCTACAGTTTTGTAATGTAAAAAAAAAAGAAAAGAGATCACTCTGTATTTGAAGGTCAGGTGATGCTCACCAGGTGAACCTCAGGAGTGCATGCTTGGTCAAGTCAAAATATCACGCATGATTTAAGACACAAGGAGTGCAGACATTAAACATTTTACGGTGGGCATTAAATAGGGAAGAGGGCTGAAATCAACAGTTAAAACAACAGATGCAGCTATTTTAAGACTACACAAATAAAATAATTTATTGTGATCAGGAGTGGAATTAAACAGACGGCAAATTAGAAGTTTTAGTGATTTGTACTACGATTTTAGAATCCTTATTATTATTCTATCCTATTCTATATTATTCTATATTAATATTAAAGCATCATTTAATACCGCTATGTGATGTATAAACTACTCATATGTTTTTCATTTTATAACATAATATTTATTATTATTTAGTTCAATTCAATTAAATTTTATTTGTTGAGCGCTATTAACCATAGTCATTGTCCGCAAAGAAGATTTACAGAATCAAAAGAAAATTATGGAATATTTTGCATATTAATATAGAAAATTATTAGAAACGCTGACAATAAGATGGCATGAATGAGCGTGCATGTTCACTTTCATTAAAAAAAAACTCTTTCTATATTTTACAGTGTAAATGTTTTCGGATCTTTAATTTGAGAAACCTTAAGATTTTGATTGTAAACGAATAAAAAAATGTTATTTGAAATCACCGGAAGTTGTTTTGCTGATGGACCTAAAGCTGAACCTTTTTACATTTTGGTCTCGTGTTGCGCTCACTGCAAATCTCTGCAGGAAGCAAAATGTCAGTGCACGCATTTACACACCATTTCCTCTCTCTCTCTCTCTCTCTCTCTCTCTCTCTCTCTCTCTCTCTCTCTCTCAGTCCTCCGGGAGGAGCTGCTTTCCCTTCTTTTACGCATTATCATTTCTTACATTTCCTTTCCTTTCTTTTACCTTTTGTCCAAATGTGTTCCTAATGCTGCACAAATGCTGCACATAAAACTCATCTGTGATATTTTAGACATGTCAGAAAATTCGAAATCCAAATGTTTCTGTTGAGCAAATCTTAAACCGCTTTCTCCGCTGAACAAGCATCGCCTTGCATCTTCCTCTTGCGCGTCCTCCTCCTGCATCACCTCCTCCACCTCCTCCTCCTCCTACTCTTTCATATAATGGGCGTTTCCATGAGGCTCCAGATCCGAGCAGAAGACACCAAAACCAAACCAGCATTTTTCAAAAAAAATCCCAGAAAGTCGGGAAAAAACGCGATGAAGAAAAGAAGTCGCATCCGCTTCGGTGCTGTCGCGTGCATTCGGTTTGCTTCACTCGGCGCGCGCCCGATATGGATCCGTGGCGTGCTGCTGCTGAATAGAAAGAGAAGAGAAGGAGGGAGAGAAAGAGAGAGAGAGAGAGAGAGAGAGAGAGAGAGTGATCAATATGCAAATTGCTTTCGCTTGCAATCGAAATGTTCGATCGGTGATCGCAGGCCTTTTTAGGGAGGATGATGTCAGAACCGTGGCGCGTGCTCGCCTCGCACTGCTGCATAAATAACACCGACAGGATGGGAAAGAAATAATACAACAATAACAAAAAAAAAAAAAAAAAAATCCTTAAAAATTAAATGCATTTCGTGAAAAAAAGCTAAATATGTTTTTAATGCACTTGATCCCGCATGCATGACCACTACAAGCTAAACAGTGTAAAACTATA
This sequence comes from Clarias magur, assembly GCA_013621035.1. Taxonomy (NCBI): domain Eukaryota; kingdom Metazoa; phylum Chordata; class Actinopteri; order Siluriformes; family Clariidae; genus Clarias; species Clarias magur. Next base: position 309,199 of record QNUK01000316.1, on the reverse strand, counting down.
GAATTTCATCGACATGTTTAGAAATAAACTCTTTACACAGCGTTAGATTTAACAGCATGTGAAGACATGATGCACACGGAAAAAAAAGGAAGGTTATGAAGCAAACAACAACAACAAACAGTGAAACAAGGTTTAATTTTAATTCACTAAAATGATCAGAAAAATACATTTGAGCCATAAACAGATGTTTTAGCACTAACCACTTTTTCCTCCTGATCTCAAAGTTAATAAGCCGTAAAAATGCAATCAAGCATTAAATAGAAAATTGTTCGTACAATCCAGCAATTTTGTTTAAGGGGTAGACTTGCTAGTACAGGGTTAGACCCCTTTTAGCCTTCAGACATGCCTTAATTATTTGTGGCATAGAATCAACAAGGTGTTGGAAACATTCCATAAAAATTTCAGTCCATAGATTTAGACCATGATGCAAATCTCCAATTTATTTACCTGTAAAGCAGTTTGTAGAATTTTAGTGTAATGATTTCGTACAGTTCATTTTCCACCCAACATTTCAGCACATGCTGGTAAACCTTCAATAGCACTCTGTTGAAATGCATCTGAAGATGTTTGTTTGTTTGCAGATGATCTCTGCGTGAAAACGGTTTTTATAAAGGCAGCAGAAATGGATAGATAGATAGATAGATAGATAGATAGATAAATAGATAGATAGATAGACAGATAGATAGAGATGGAGTTCTGTAAAGGTTTAAGCTTAAGGCTTTTTCTTTGAGCTGGAGATGAGATTATGTTTCAATCAAAGCGCTGCTGAATTAAATCACATACTTTGAGCCAATTTCGGCTAAAATGTCTTGCAGTAATTCGATGCTTTCAGGTTTGATGCTCTCTCTCTCTCTCTCTCTATCTCTCTCTCTCACTCTCTCCACGCTTCACTCTGATGGAAGAGAAGCTCAGAAATAGAGCCGATGGTGAGGGTATTTCATCTGCAGTTTACAGGAAGCGACTAATGCAAAGAAAAAGAGAAAGAGGTGAACAAATGGAGATGTTGCTGTTTTCTCTGGATTTTAGACCATCTGGTCGGTGAGGGGTCAAAGGTCACTGACCTTCAGGACAACAAAGGCAAGTAGGGACACCGGAGAAGATCACGGCCATGTTTAATGACATCTATCTATCTATCTATCTATCTATCTATCTATCTATCTATCTATCTATCTATCTATCTATCTATCTATCTATCTATCTACAGTATCTAAGCGATTACTCCTAATAATAAACAGAGACTTAACTATACAGAAGTTTATAGCGCATAAATCTTTCAGTGGAGAACAAGACATGGGAGCAGACCACATGGCCGTGTCCTCTGTGTCCTACAGGAGCAGTTTTTGGTTTGCAGGAACTGGATTGTGACCGCAGAACACAGATCAGAAGATCGGAAGATCGGAAGATGTTGCACAGCTCCTGAATCCCACACTGCGGTCTGGCAGCTCAGCGGGATGGGCTAATAAACAGAGCGTTTAACCATGCTAATCTCTTAGCATTAATTATTCATCCTGCTCTGGCACCTTACTGTCTCATTCACACACGCACACACACACACACACACACACACACACACACACACACACACACACACACACACACTGAATGTCAGCCACCTCTCTACATCCTCCTGACATAATGACTCCTAAACCCTCAGCTGATTGTTTTTAGGATTAGTTTTTTTGGAAAGTCAATGGAAAATGTTAGTTCCTGTTTTCAGTTATGTTACAAACAGCAACTATAAACACTTGTGCGCTCACCAGCATTGTTATAAGACAAGAAATTGCAGCTTGTGATGTTATGGAGAAGCACAAACTTCTCTGTTCCTGAAGAGGTCAGAAACCATAAAGCTTACACTAGACACTCTTTCTTTAAAAAAATATGTTTTTGAAAGGGCCACTGCATTGACACAGTTTCAAAAGAAAAATCCATTTCCCGAGGTAGTGCACAAGTCAGAGCTGTTGTTACAAAAAAATTATTAACACCATCTAACCAATCAGAATCATCACAGAGTGCTCAGTAATGAGGTACTTGCCATTCACAGTACAGCAGGTCATTCAGGTCACCCTGCTCCAAATATGAATCCCACATGGCTCAATATTTCACATGACACACTGCATTTAGTGCTGTTCCCTCTATACACCCTCTGACGTGCATTTATATCCCAAATACGGTTAGGTTCGATGCTGTAAATGGTGCAGAAGCACTTTTTCATACTCTGTTTTAATGCACTGATATAAGAACACGGTGCCGATTCTTAAACGCGCCCTGCTGGATTTAAAGTGTTCTTGAGCTGGGTGTAATAGCTGTTATTTCATATACCGTCTAGTGCACTCATACAGGGAGCAAGGAGGCGTTCGGGATCGAGCCGTGACTCTTATCACACCCTTTGCCCATCCAGCCAAGGCGGGGTGATGAATAGTAAATTACTTATTGATCCGGCTCAGCTGTAGGGCACGTAGCGTAGAGCTAGCACTGTTTATTTCTTCCAGCAGAATGGTTGTGATGGGGAATGACAGGAGAGCGAGCATCCGTGTGGTCTGGAAAAAAAAAAAAAAAAAATCAAGACATCAAGAAAACAAAACCAGCCTGGAATTATTATCATTTTAATGGATTATCATTTATATTAAACATTAAGATGCACATTTTCTCCAGCATGAAGTGGAAATTATAAACCTGTAACAGTGTAGAAAAAACACACAATTTAACAGAATACACAATACTGTGTGTTCTTTTCTCATAAGTTATATTAAAACCCATCTGCAATTGTTTTTCTTAAAAAAAAAAGAAAAGAAAGAAATACATTTGCTTGATGATGTATTCAGCTTCTCCTAATGTATTTTTTGAAATATTTTTGCATAAACATGAAAGGACACATTTATTGCTGTTTTGACTGTAAATGTACAAAATGAATACAGCATTTTTTGTTTTTGTGGTATTGCACCAGATGTATGACTGCAGATTCATTTACGCGCATTAAAATCACACAATGTGCATCCTTTAAACTGCTGTCCTGTGTGAAACTCTACTTTGATTAAAAAGTGTTTTGTGGTCTTTTCTTCTTTAATCGCAGAATCTGTTCTAGTTTGTTTGTGTCTCTTCCTTTTCAGATTTGTGTTTCTGACCCAAATATCATAACAAGCCCCAGTCATGTGACTCAGTATGCCTTTCACAGAAAAAGGGCATGAAAATTGTATCTGTATATATAACAATACATATTGTATGTGTTGTTGTTGTCACTTCTGGAAGCTTCTGTCACCAAAATACAAATAATATATTAAAGACATTAATGTATATTAAAGTAGGAATGTAATTTTACACATTCAAGCAAAGTTTCTATAGACATTTCCAGTTTCTTTGAATACATTTCTTTCTTCTTGACTAAAATTCTATAATTTGATGTTTGTAAGAGAGTCTAATATCCAAAATCGTTCCTCATATCTAATTTGTGGTTTTTAAACATTTATAGCTACATAAAAACAAAAACAAATTTAATATTGAATTCCATTCAATTGCATTCAATTCAATTCAATTTTGGCTTGAAACACAGTGAGAAATGAAAAACAATGAATTACATCTGTTTCGGGCTTTAAACCCCAAATGGGCGTGGCCTAACATAGCAGTATTCTTTTTTATTCCTAGCAACTTTACTTCAGTTTCAGTTTTTTTTTTACATTTGTTAAATTTCCTAAAAACAAACAAATTAGTATGCTGATTGAACCCTGACCAAGCTGTTACAAAGGATGAATGGACTCGGAGGTAAAATCCTTTGTTTAAAATCCTAACAATGAGATAAAATGAGGTAAAAAAAAGCTGGTTGAATTTAAGGTAACACAAAATATGTTGGACAATAAGACATGTGAGGGTTTTAAAGTCAATATAATCATATGTGCTATTCATTTTAGAAGTGCTGTGGATGTGGTGTGTGTGTGTGCGTGTGTGTGTGTGTGTGTGTGTGTGTGTGTGTGTGTGTGTGTGTGTGTGTGTGTGTGTGCAAACATTCCCACTAAAAGAATGGAACAGAAACTGATGAACCTGCTTACTAATGTGTGCGAGCTCAGGATTGTATGCAGGTGCCTGTGTGTGTGTGTATGTGTGTGTGTGTGTGTGTGTGTGTGTGTGTAAACAGACGTAATGCTCACCATCACAAGAGGCATTGTGCTCGAATGTTGACTCAGTCTTGTAACTGGTTAATCCATTACCACTGTCTCTGAGTGGCATGTAAACAGTGTCGAGCGTTTAGTAAGTAAAAGTTTCCCACGTTTGAGTTCAGCAACGGTGTTTCACATTGTTAATTTACGTTTTTAATAACGTTAGTGATGAACCCCGACTCGGAATAGGATTTGTAGTATAGAGTCCAGATAGAGTATATTATATTTGTCAAGTATAGAGTATCATATAATTCATCAATTAATAATTTCTCAAGGAAAGTCAGTTTCATCGACAATGACAATGTAATGAAAATTGCATTTAAATGCACAACACGTGAAAACAGACAAAACACCACGTCTGACTATAATTTGCACGTAAAGGTGATGTGACTTTTCTATAAGACATATAAGATCATTTTGAAAAACAGGGATCTTCTCATAGTTCAGAGCAGAACATAAAATGATTACTTTTGGTTTGCCAGTATAAAGTCCATAACGATGTGCTTACCATGTTTACCAGCTGAAAACACATGAAGAGTTTATAACGTGTTCTGTTACACATTGAGAACAACACAAGCATGGCTCCAAATGGCGAATAAAATGCTAGCTAGTGCGGCTAAGGCTTTTATTTTGCGATTAGCTTCATCCAAACAGTTGCCAACGGTGACCGTCTCCCACAAAAAATAAATAAAAAATAAAGGGCAAGAAGTGATCTTAAATCTCTCGATAGACCTTCCTGTGTCCTGGGTCTGCACGGCTGGGACGAAGGCACAAGACCACATGTGTGATAGTACAGCAGGGCTGCGTTCAATAACCAGAGTGTTCAAAAACATGTGACATTTCTTTAAAATGTTCAACTGTACCGTCATAAGTCCGTGAACGTTTTTCAAGCACTCTGGTTATTGACGCAGCCCTGCTGTGCTATCATGCAGTGAACAGCGAATGTTCTTGGACGCTCATTACATTTAACATTTAATCTATTAATGTTGTTAGGTATTTCATTTTTGAATCTTGGCAGCTTGCAAAATTCGCCCAATGCCATGCTAACCAAAGCATGTGACATTGCTAGGAGATTTCCTCACTTCCTTTCTGTCCAAACTCGGCCTGAGAGCTCGGGCATCATTATCAGATAATGTTAGTTTGATCACATATCACTCGTCTGTGGTTTGTTTGCATTTTCAAGTGGTCTCGGGTTTGCTCGGTTGGTGCGTAGTCAGCTTAGTCTGGTGGTGTTCAAGTAAACTCCACTAAGAAAAAACAACCAGAATTCATTTTAATCAAACCAAGCCTGTTGGCCAAAGGCATCAATGAAGCTCCATTTTGATGGAGAACGTTCCGTTATGCGGCTCTGCATCAAAGCTTTAAGCTCTCGCACCGAGACACAGCTGAAGAGCGTTCTGAACGTTACAACTCTTAGCTCTCTGGTCTCTGAAGTGCATCACTCTGGTACTTTGAGTAGAAAACCAACCGTTCTCCCATGACCCATTCTTTAGATTTCCAATTTAAAATGTTATAATGATTAAACAGGCGTTATGCTTATGACGTATATAGTACAATTGCAATGTTAACAGTAACTCATTTACAAATCTTTTTACGAAATTTTAATCAGTTCCATAGGATATTACCAATATTACCAATTTCCAGTACTATAATCATATTTTGGCATATAAAAACAATCAAGACGTTTAGAAAAGACATGAAAATGACGTATAATATGAAATAAATAGATAACCTTAACTTAACCTTAATTCATGGTTCCTCTTGGCACTGGCTGCTCCTTCTTGCTACCATCCATGCTAACATCCCTATGGTGTCTCATGGTGCCATGTCTTCACTAAATCTAAAAAAAAAAAAAAAAAAAACCTAATTCCAAAAAAAAAAAAAAAAACCCTCTCTTCTCTGGGTTTTCCACTGACTCAAAGAAGTTTTGAACAGCTCCTGGATGTACGTGCAACCGGCTCGGCTGCCTTTATGTAGAAAATGCTTCGCATACTGAGGCAAATTTCTTGCAATATTTTAATTCTGAAGGCAAAAATTCCCAAGGTGGGGCGTTTGTATGCTGAGGTACAACAAACCCTTACGTAGAGCACGACAACGGATCGAGAGTGTCCTGGACACTGTTTTATAACCTAATGTAATGAATTACAAAGGAAGTAGTAGGTGTGTGTAGTGGGAATGGTTTTATACCCAAATGTACAGTATTGCACTACCACGGGGAAAAAAAATGAAGAGATTTTTGGATTCTGGTGGACACAGTGTACTAGATGCAGTACTTAGTGCGCTAACACATGGATCTGATTCCTGTGGATGCACAGCGCACTGCATAGGGCATCTGGTGCACCAGCACAGGGAACTCAAACATTAAGTGTCTGAGATTCTCCTGAAAGAAACCACCGTGCACTTTGAAAGGGCGTCTCGTGCACTAGCATGGGGGAAACGGTATACATTCGGGATTCTAGTTGACGCAGAATGACACGTAGCGCACGTATGTATGCAGCATGGAAGCCCTTATTTATTATCCAGTGTAGTGCACTTTGAAAAGGGCACAGGGCGTGTTGGGATTTAGGACTCAGCCATGAACAGGGTCAGACCCGTTGACTACCAGCCGAGACGAGCTGTCCAACACTGAGGTATTGATTTGGCTCAGGTGCAGTGTGTAGTCTGTGGTCTGTAGTGTGCACCATGTCTTTCCTTTTCCTCACATCTTTTTCGTAGGAAAGTGATCTGAAAATTACTGCACACGTCTTGAAAAACGGTACGAATACAGATCTGTTAAAGCGTGCCCTTTATATGCTTCGTTCTTACAATTATTCGTCCTGCTTTGTTGCTTTAAAAGCTGCAGTTTCTTGCGACACACACACACACACACACACACATACACACACACAGAGCGAAGTCTTTGTGCTCAAACGACGGGGTGTTTTTTTCTCCTGCAGGCGTCATGAAGCTAATCAATAAGCCAGTGCAGCATTGCAGGCTTGCAGTGTGTGTATATGTGTGTGTGTGTGTGTGTGTGTGTGTGTGTGTGTGTGTGTGAGAGAGAGTGTGTGTGTGTATATACTTCATCGTGGCGCCACACTGTCACAATTGGGACAAACAGAGACCACGGAGTCTTTAAAAACAGCTTCAGTGGAGTTGAAAGTTGCAGAGTGAGAGTGAGAGATTAAAACAAACCCCACACTCGTTCATGTGTTCATTGTGATTAATATTATAGCACAGATTTTGGGATTAGTCCTAGACTATGTAATGTTCAGGACATAGAATTCGTCCCTGATTCTGCTTAAACACATCGTTTTCTGTCGCGTGATTTTGTAACTGTGCATTCTGGAGAAATGGGGCAATGAAACACTCAACGTGTTCTCCTGGTGTCCACATGATGTTCCTACAGGTTCCTACAGATTCTTGGCTCTCCTTCTGCTGTCCAAAAACATATAAGCAGATAAATGAGCTTCGCTAGGCGTTAATGAGTGATGGACTGGTATCCTATCAGGAGTGAATTCCTCCAATGTGTGACCAATGTTTGTCTCATGACCCGAAAAGGATTTTACCTCCCTTGGTTTGGAGATAGTAGGGCAGAAGACGAAGTAGATTCCACCACAGAGAAAAGTCTTGATTCAGGTCTTGACGGATGGTGGGTCACATTGGGCGATCAGTGATATGATGTGAGAACGTACAGAGGCTCAGGAGAAAAAAACGCAGAAATGGGAAAACAATGTGTATTTGGGATTATTTTAAAAAGACAGGTACCAGATGTTGTAAAGATTAGACCTTCATGACAAAGTCCGGCAAAATGGGCACATAAGGAGAGATAAGTGTCCAGAAATGCATGAGGAGGTGTGTATTCAATTCAGTCCAATTTTATTTCTATAGCCCTTTTAACAATGTTCATTGTCTTAAAGCAGCTTCACAAAAATTAAAAGAAAATGAACAAGTCCATGAAGTCCATGAAGTCCAATTCAGCACAGAGATGAGTCAGCAGGTACAGAGAGGCCAGATGGGGGTCTGGATCACTGGGAGCTCAGGAGCAGCATATGTAGCTCCAAACCATCATGAAGCAGAATCCAGCTGGAGCTGGTCCTTCTCTGGATGCCTCAGGATCCTCACAGGATTGGCCTCTGTCTACCGAAGCTGGCAAAATCTCCAGATGCCTCGGGATGGGTAGAAAAATAAAGAGCAGGTGGAAAGAATTCATGATAGATGTACTGTAGTAGGAGTTCTCCAGGGTAGATCAGAAGATTGTGTTGTTGGAATGCATGTCTGGGGATATCCAGTAGAGAAAGTGGAGCAGCTCAGGCTTACAGTAAGGTGATGACCTGCCATCCATGATCATCTCAGAGTTGAACCCAGGATGGTGGATCTGTGAAGTCCTTGCAGTGGTACCTGTAACCAGGCTGTAAATGGGATAGAAAGCAAGAATGATCCACCCGCCAATTGAGACATCATAAACAAAATAAACAAACACTTCACGGACCATTTGTTAACAACAACAGGTTATTCTTTAAACTGGTGTAACACGAGCAACTAATGAGGCACAGAACAGTGTGTACTTGGGATGATTTCACAGTAGGCACGATGGCTTCTTACCGCCCTCAGGTTCCACACCTCCCAAAGTTGAGTCTGTTTGCTCAATGTGAACATTCCGTATTGTTTCCATGCACGGATCAGCCTACCATGCTTGAGTTCACTTGGAAAGGTGCTTTTGAGTCTGGATACAGTGTACTCAGGCATGACTCGGATCATAAACGATTCCAAGCCACCGTACGGTACTACCTGGACATGGATGTTGACCTCTGTTTAGAAAGCGACATCATCTGGTTCCTCTGGGATGTCAGTGTGAAGTTACACAAAGGCTCACTCTTGACATACATTATATTGCCAAAAGTATTCACTCACCTTCCCTTTAACATGTATATGAATTTGAATAATCCATGGGGTTTAATATGACGTTGGCCCTTTGCAGCTATAGCAGCTTCACCGCTTCTGCAAAGGCTTTCCACAAGGTTTAGGAGTGTGCTTATTGGAAGTTTGGACCATTCTTCCAGAAGCACATTTGTGAGGTCAGAGGTTGGACGAGAAGGCGTGGCTTGCAGTCTTTGCTCTAATTCATCCCAAAGGTCTTCTATCAGGTTGAGGTCAGGACTCTGAGCAGGCCAGTCAAGTTCTTCCACACCAAACTCTCCTCACTCATCCATGTCTTTCTGGACTTTATGGACTGTCATGTTGGAACTGGTGTGGGGTTGTTTTTCAGGAGTTGGACTCGGGCCCCTTATTCCAGGGAAATGAACTCTTAATGCTTCAGCATACCAAGACAATTTCATGCTCGCAACTTTGTGGGAAAAGTTTGGGGATGGCTGCTTCCTGCTCCAACATGGAACAGTATGGATTAAGAATGGGATTTTACTGGAGTTCATATGACGACGAAGACACTATTTTGGAAATATAGTGAACTTCCTGAAATATCAATAATATTAGGTACAATGTGAAGGTTCACTTTCATGTACACTTCTTCTCTTTGAGTTTATTCATGGCTCAAAAACCTACTAGGTGCATACTGCCACCTGCTGTATCAGAAAGTGTAAACAACAATTAATAATCTGAAAGCTGGCCAGTTGTGGAAAGGGGGTGGGGATGACTGGGCAATATTACCCAGGCACAGTACAAATCAATCATGCCTAGTGTTAAAACAACCGTGTATTTGATTTGAGCCATGCCTGAGTAATCCGCACCATGCTCAAGAGTACTTTTTTTTTTTTAAAGAAGAAGAAGACTCAAGGAGGGTAACCTGATCCCTGCCTGGGCACTTTCAAATTAGGCAAACATACCAGACATTGGGGTTAAGTGTACGCAGATCAGTGCCCGTGAAATTAGCCCTAAACCCCGAAGTCCAGGACAGTAGAGTAGTGTGAACACAGAGTAGTGTGAATACCGTGACCTGTATTAGGTCTACTTGAATAGATACTCTTGAGCAGAGTACAGCGGCCACAGTTCAAATAAGTTGTAAAAGCTAATCGTCGCCAAATATAAAAGTGGATTGCTGTTTAAAATATGACATCATCAACGCCGCTTGTGCCCATTGAAGGGCCGGCAAGAGAGTCGTACTTGATGTTGTTCCAAAATATTACTAATAGTAGGTCCTGTGTGGAGGTCGGTGTGGTTATTTGCGGATCTCAAATTAACTAGATGTGTATAGACATGCAGGTGTAGTCGGGTACGGAACAACATTTCTAATGTATGGTGTACAGGGTGGGGATGGAGCAATGGCACTCAGGCATAGTACAAAGCAATCATGTGAAAACAGGATATCCTAGCATTTTAACATAACACACCGCATTATTCAGACGCACTGAGCAGAACGTCTGGCTCAGAACACTCGAGTTGATTTCATGTCGCACCGTTTATCTGCTAAAGTCGTGCCTCATCACTGCGATGTTGTCCAAGCACCGAAAAGAGCTACACGGCTCATAAATCTCTCGCTTAAAAACCACCGCTGATTATCCATCATCATATTTCAGCCAGGGAAATGGCTACAGCAGAAAGTGAAACATCCATTTTACAGCCGGGAGGAAGCGTTCTCCCAGCGGTGCTTCATCTTCCTCTGTTCTCCGACTCCTCCTCCTCTTTCCACACGCCGCTAAATACCCGAGCACAAGCCGACAAGGAGCTTTCTCCAACACGCACCCGGGGAAGTGAGCTTTAAAGGCTCTGCGGACAAACTTGTCCTTTCTGAAGCTCACTGCGATCTGCTTATGATGGCCTTCTATCAGTACCAAACTTTAATCTTATAACAACGGGTGCTAGAGTCGTTCTCTAGGGCCGCGCCAAAGCTCTGGAAGGAACTCCGCCTTAACATTCGACACTGGAACTCCATCTCTGAGCTTAAAGCAGCTGGAAAGACTCATCTTTTTAAATTAGCCTATTCATTTTATTTATTTATTTATTTATTTATTTATTTAATTGCTTGTATTAGTGATTTGACGTCTAAATATTAAACACTGATTGACTCATCCTATTTAATTTTATATTAAATAAGCTTATACTTTATTTAATCTCGCGATCTTAATTGTCTAGTATTTAGTTTTTCAATAATTTTACTCCTAATTCTTTATTAAAAGCTGCTTTTAGTTTCTTACCTTTTAGTTACATTGTGTAAAGAGTCCTTGGGTACTTGAAAGGCGCTTATAAATACACTCTTCTATTCACTTTCTCATATTTTTCATCATCTAAACCACTTAATCCTGTATTCAGGGTCACGGGGCGGAGCCTATCCCAGGAGACTTAGGGCACATGGCAGGGTACAGCCTGGACGGGGTGACAATCCATCGCAGGGCACACACACACGCACGCACGCACGCACGCACGCACGCACGCACGCACGCACGCACGCACGCACGCACGCACACGCATACACTACGGGCAATTTGGGAACGCCAATTAGCCTAACCTACATGTCTTTGGGAGGAAACCGGAGTACCAGGAGGAAACCCACCAAGCACGGGGAGAACATGCAAACTCCATGCACACAGAGACGGGAATCGAGCCTGGCCGGGAATCGAAGCTGGACCCTGGCGGTGCAAGGCGACAGCGCTAACCGCTACACCACCGTGCCGCCCTTATAAATGCAATGTATTATTATTATTATTATTATTATTATATTTTAAAGCTTTTTGTTTTTCCAAATTATGCAAAATATTTCTCAAATTACTGTACTATTATAATCTTTTCTTTTTGCTTAGCAGATAATTTAGCTAATTTTAAGAATAAATTTTGAGAAAGAAGCAAAATTATCTTCCAAATGAACAGAAGTGTGAAGCTTGACTACAATGAAAAGAAGAATTTGATTTTGAATGATCTTATAGTTGTTTTATTGTCTTCTTATAACTAGATTTGAGATACTTTCACTTGCTAATATGTTATTTCTGCAGTAAGATACATCAGATACATCACACACACACACACACACACACACACACACACACACACACACACACACACACACACACACACACACACACTTAATTACTTATTATTTTATGTAAACACAAGTACTCTAATTTAGCCAAAAATGAAAGCGAGAGCAAGAGAGAGCAAGGGAGAGGTGGAATGAGGTTCAGGGCAGCATGTAGGTGTGAGAAACAAAGGATGAGAAAAAGAAACAGAGAGGAAGAGAGGAGGAAGGGGGAGATTGTATCTTCAAAATGGAAATGCCCAGCTGGTCATCCTGCTGTCCGATGACCTTTAAGGTCAAGGTCACTGACCAGAGCAAGGACACTCATACACACACACACACACACACACACACACACACACACACACACACACACACACACACACACACACACACACTGACCAACACCCTAGTGACCGCAGCGCCATATGCAGGGTCAAGCTCAAATCTGGTCATCAGTCACTCGAGTGACACTTTCAGTTCTACGAGAATTCATTAGTCAAAAAAATGAATGGCACTTACATCTAAATTAACATCCCAGAGTCAAGAAGATCCGGACTGTCGTCGTGTCCGAAGTGTGGCGTTTATGAGATCACAACCAGGGCGCATTTACATTTGATCTCCCCAGATGTGGATAGTAGCCGTTTATATGGCGACACTCTCACACAAGCTCAAATTCATCTTGATAAAGACAAATTCATATTGTAAATGAAAACGTGTTCACATCCTGACGTGATAGTGTGGAAATCATTTCTATGGCAGCGCATAAGCACACGAGCCAGAATTCCAATTACATATCTGACTTTTCTAATACAGTACAGTACATGACATGAAGCTTACGTCAGTAACATCCATAACATAATCCCGTAAATGTGTATATATTCTCAAATATATGATTTGTTAAAATGAATAAAATTAATATCATATCAACATATCAACATGCATATCAACAGCTCAGGAAAAGATCCAACGTAAAATTCGAAGTGAATACGTATCGCTGCCGCACCATCACAAAGTGAAAAAAGTCAAAGCAGAGAGTCTGTACTCTGAAACAACATTGTGTTCGGGTTGCATTGCAATACTGTCATAGTCATTGCTATGGCAACGCAAAACTAGCTAGAGCTCACATTCTTGATTCGTCCACATATTTATCATGAACAGACATTGTGTCCTCACTATGGAGTTACAAAGTAAAGATTGTGTCTATGACCACCACACACACACACACACACACACACACACACACACACACACACACACACATATATATATACATAATATATATATACATATATATTGGCTGACTCTGTATTTACTAATAACACTGTGAGATTTGACTGGGAGCTGTTTATTGTCCTACATAAGGAAACTTCTTGTTTCTATGGCAACACATCAGCAGAACCCTCGTCCCACATCTGGACGCAGTCCACAGTAATTCGGTTATGATGTACCTGCAGGATAATCAGAGTTACACCATATATACCGTGTTTATTCATATAATTCAGAATAATAATAATAATAATAATAATAATAATAATAATAATAATAATAGGGGTCTATGCTTACATGGTAAAAAATAATGGAAATGAAAGATGTGATGTAGTTACAAGCAGACACAAAGCTCAGAGAGGATTAATTGTGGAAAAATCCATCCATCATCAACCCTCATTAAAACTCCCGGCTCCAGTCAAAACTGTACGTCAAGAAACAGCAAGGGTTAAAACCAGGATGTAAAACATCGAGATTTATTAATAATACAATATTTTTCTAAAAACTGCAATAACACGACGACTCACAATAGCTTGTGAATAAATAATAAGATATGTGTAACTGTCTGAGATTTGAGTATAACACACACACACACGCACGCACGCACGCACACACACACACACACACACACACACACACACACACACACACACACACACACACACACACACACACACAGGGTGGCCCTCAAGGTGTTTATGTGTGTGTTATTACTGGGTTGCGATGCTGCTGAGAGACGAGGAGGTTTAATCAGTGTGAGTGCAAGAGGAATAGAGAGAACGAGGATGAGCGAGAGACATTAACACAGAGCTGGAGAGAGAGAGAGATGATGAGTAG